>LUCM01003774.1:142945-181434 GCA_008360955.1 Fasciolopsis buskii
CCCTCTCGCTGAGAGCCACACCAACGCCAGCGACACCAAAAGCTGCAGTTTCAGGGTCCTCAGAAAGGCACAAATGAAATTTCATCGAAGGACTAGATGGGGATGTCAGCCGAATGACAGAACTGGAATCTTGAATGCGAGTCATTTGGATACAACACACATCGATGACTGAGGTCTCCATTGCACGACACAACCAGCCCTATTGACCTACATGCCTCACTGTTCGCTGGTTTGAAGGAGCATCGAGGAAGAAGAGTCGCACCAGTCGATGGAAGCGGGTAGGTCGAGATTCGGATGCTCTTTGAGAGAAAGTGAGAGAACAGGAACAGGAATTATTGCAGTGAAACTATGGCTAGCACGGCCGACTGCAGATCCTGAAGAATATAAGAAAGTCGGGTAGGAAGAGGAGTAACAGGAATTATCAGGGGAACAGACAGCGTTTTTACGGTGGAATGTGGCTTTTGAAATTGAGAGAAGAGCCAGAAAAGTTCGTGCGAATAGAAGTCATACTCATGGCATAATAAAGATAACTGATCACTGTGTCCATAATTTGTTGAAATATAGCTGGCGCACGGAAGGAGATCTGTTATATTGATGCAAACCTCTGTGGGCATTGATCGCCTATAGCTCTTTGCACGATTCTGCAACATCTAGTTACAGTTAGGCGTCTGGAGAAGACTCGTTGCCTGTTAAGTTTAGGATTAGCAATGGGTACTGATGCTTCTGGATAGCTTCATTCAGACCAGTTAAGAAGTCACCGCAGATGAGAACTGCACCATTTTCTTTCTTCACGGTCACCACTGGGGCAGCCGATGCAAGGGTGGTCACTTTTCTTAATGCCCCTAACTGCTGTAAACGATGTAGCTCGGTGTCAAGCTGTAGAGCAGTGGAATAGGGCACATGTTGGACAAAAAGCAGACTTTCTACCTGGAATTATATGCCAATTGGCCTTCGCTTTATCGCACAAACCTTTATGCGGTTTAAACGTTTCTGAATGTTTTTCCCTGATGTTGGTACAATGCGGTTGTGCGATCAAAAATCAATATTTGCAACATCAAATGGTTATAAAAACTGTGAAAATGGAGAGGCAAATGGGTTACAAAGTAAGTTGATAGGATCATCCCACAAGTGCAACCATTTTATCCAGTCGTTTCCTAACGAAATAGGATGTGCTGAAGCATTTCGTGCCCACGGCACTTGGGTTCAAGCTGTATGCTGCAGAGACGTTTTCAGGTTAATTGCAAAATTCTGGTAATATCCGAGTCATTCTCGATTTACAAAAGGACTTATTAATCGAAAAGGTGGTGTATTTTCTGCATTGACTTATTTTTTGTCCAGTGTAGGAAATACGAGATTTGCTTGCCGTTGGAAACTCAATGGCTGCGCTCGGTAACGATTTGACTAAGTGTGTAGGTCTGCACAGATTCCTTCTTCATGTTCCATTTGGTCACAACGTTCACGCCTGTGATACCGAAATTAACAAAAACGCACAAAGAGTCAGTTACCAAAAACCTAAAAACAGTCTCTAAAAGTTTTTTTCTGACTTTTACGTTTGGAAAAATTCGATTTTGAAATTTTGTTCACCTTCAAGCTGCCTGATTTATCGTTTGATTCTCAAAGCATTTGTGAATCTTGAGGCCAGTCAGTCTGAATTATTCACTTGTGTGGTTTTCCAGGGAGATTTAGTTTGATGAACCGCGCAAACAAACGAATCCTTATATCGCTATTTTTGGCTGAAGTTAGACTGGAGATAAACGACAGTGATTTAAATTGATCATCCGTCAACGTTTTAAACAAAAGTTGTTCGAATTCCTCATTGACTCTTCTGCTGGTCTGGTAATTTTGAGATCGTTTTAATGTATACTGGTTATTGAAGTCTTCTCTCCGAAGATTGCTTTGAGGTGTAAAATGGTCTCTTTAGGGCTGAGATCTCGCGGGTGCTTTGGCGGAATGTGATTACAATAATGTGTGTTCAGGAGTGCCCAATTTGTGCATCCACAAGGGTACTTTAGCTGCCTCATCCAGACTCGTATCATCCACAATAAATACCGTTTGTATCATGACTCAAAGATCAAGCCTCTATCTTTATGAAACTTGAATTCGTGAACTGCGGTGGTCAACCATTCTCCTAATGCAGGTTCTGATTTTAATGGTATGTTGGATCCGTTCGTGAAAATCGCCGTGATTTTCTCAGCCATCAGCTCCCGTCCTTGTTCTAACAAAGCTGGCTGCTGGTGTTGAATTTTCTCCTATGGCTGCTCTATTAACTAAATTAGACTGT
The DNA here is from genome assembly GCA_008360955.1 of Fasciolopsis buskii. NCBI lineage: Eukaryota > Metazoa > Platyhelminthes > Trematoda > Plagiorchiida > Fasciolidae > Fasciolopsis > Fasciolopsis buskii. Next base: position 145,227 of record LUCM01003774.1, read on the forward strand.
TCGTGTCAACCATTCCTGTCACCAAGCTAGTAAGACTGAGTACTGATAAGACAGAACAACGATGGTGCTGGGACTCACTTCACCAGCTCCTGACATGTTCTATTCAAACTCATGCCTAAGTGTATCTTCAAGTCACGTGATTCACCAACTAAGGAGCCCTCCAAACACGATACCGATTAATGTCGATCGTTCGCCGCACGACCACTGTGAACTAGTGGCAACAGGGAACCAGAAAGAATAAAATGCCGTTTATTAAGCTTTTGCGCATCTTTACCATACTTTCCCCGGAAAGAAGAATTCATTTATAAGTCTTTCTGTGTGGCTGAATATTTAATCTTTGAAATGGCGCACTTGTTCGTCTCGAATGTCTTTGCTCAAAGTTTATTTAATCTCGGTTTCGTGAACATAATTTGGTTGTTGTATTAGGGCAAATATATCTAGAGGGATGTCAGGCAGTAGCTAATGGTAATCGGAGTGTAGATTAGTCCCGGATGTAAGTCTAAACCGTAGATGATTGGCAGGCCTTGTCCACTTTCGGCCGTTGCACCTGACATCATATAAAACGTGCCCGATTTGCGGTTGATGGACACCAGGGCTCTAGCTTCTGAACACATGCACAAACAAGGGGTCGTGATTTGAAAGATCAATCTCTCGCCCCATGATTTCAATTTTACTGGTCTTCGGTTGTTTTATTTCTCAGGCTCATCGAGGTTATCTAGCAGCGTTACACAAACATGAAAAAGAACAGTAATAATAATAAATAGCAAACCAATTGTCTTTTGTTTTTTAGGTACAATTTTTGTGATTTTGGGGTCATTTTCAGATTATTCTTAAGGGTGGAGGTGAGTTCTGCACAGAGGCTATACAGCACCACGCCAGTGATTTCGGTTCCCAGCCACATCTCTGAGCGTCTCCAATCAGCAATAATCCTCAACCGTTGGGGCCCAACCAGGAAGGCACGAGGCACCAATCAACGCCAAAGCCGAAGCTAACTTCTTCACACCTACAAGCCAAGTCATAGCCTGATCACCACGTCGCTTCTTCCAGCCTTGTCCAGCACGTGCAAAAAGAGCGTGAAAAGGTAAACCATGGACAGGCATACGTAACACGTATCCAAGCCACCGAAGGCGATGTATAGGGATTATTTCAGTCAAAGTACGGCCGTTCTCAACTTAACACACGACAATACACCTTNGGTTTTCCAGGGAGATTTAGTTTGATGAACCGCGCAAACAAACGAATCCTTATATCGCTATTTTTGGCTGAAGTTAGACTGGAGATAAACGACAGTGATTTAAATTGATCATCCGTCAACGTTTTAAACAAAAGTTGTTCGAATTCCTCATTGACTCTTCTGCTGGTCTGGTAATTTTGAGATCGTTTTAATGTATACTGGTTATTGAAGTCTTCTCTCCGAAGATTGCTTTGAGGTGTAAAATGGTCTCTTTAGGGCTGAGATCTCGCGGGTGCTTTGGCGGAATGTGATTACAATAATGTGTGTTCAGGAGTGCCCAATTTGTGCATCCACAAGGGTACTTTAGCTGCCTCATCCAGACTCGTATCATCCACAATAAATACCGTTTGTATCATGACTCAAAGATCAAGCCTCTATCTTTATGAAACTTGAATTCGTGAACTGCGGTGGTCAACCATTCTCCTAATGCAGGTTCTGATTTTAATGGTATGTTGGATCCGTTCGTGAAAATCGCCGTGATTTTCTCAGCCATCAGCTCCCGTCCTTGTTCTAACAAAGCTGGCTGCTGGTGTTGAATTTTCTCCTATGGCTGCTCTATTAACTAAATTAGACTGTTCGTGTCAACCATTCCTGTCACCAAGCTAGTAAGACTGAGTACTGATAAGACAGAACAACGATGGTGCTGGGACTCACTTCACCAGCTCCTGACATGTTCTATTCAAACTCATGCCTAAGTGTATCTTCAAGTCACGTGATTCACCAACTAAGGAGCCCTCCAAACACGATACCGATTAATGTCGATCGTTCGCCGCACGACCACTGTGAACTAGTGGCAACAGGGAACCAGAAAGAATGAAACACCGTGCAATTGTCGCTGTAATAACTTGATTGAAGGTTGACGGGTCTTTCATTTAGGCTACCTACCGAAGAAACGTACTTTTGCTTTAAATGGGCAAAATCTTTTTGGAGCCGAGCAGATATTTACTGCATCCTGCGACCTGCATATACGATTTCCATGTCGGCTGGTAACAGTAAAACTTTCAAATTCGTTTCATTTTTTGATCAACAGTACAAATCGGAGTGGCACTATTCACCATTGGTTCGATCGTGTTGCTTGTCAGCTTGGTCGGATTCCTCGCCATTTGCGCTCGTTCAAAGGTACTAATACTACTGGTGAGTTTTTCATATTTCACTGAAAACTAGTAGCGAAACGAGCTTGTTTGTCAAAAAGTTTCTCCCTTATGTGATGTGGTTTATATATATATATATATATATATATATATATATATATATATATATATATATATATATATATATATATATATATATATATATAAAACAAACCAGCAAAGGGTACTGTCAGAATAAGCAAATAACCAGATGGGTTGATAGACGGACAACTGAAGTGTTTAGGAAAATGGAAGGAAAGTCCCGGGTGTGGTTTGTGGAATGGATTGTGCCCCGGCAGCCTGAGCCTGAGCCCACTGTAAGTGAGTTGGGAAATTGCTTTTATGAACAAAGAGATGGGTTGAGTAATTTCATGACCACGGTTTCTGATTTCATCGGCTCTCACACACGCACGGCTTTTGATAGGTTCGGTTGTATCTTGCAGATCACTCTCAGCGATTTGCCACCTATCTGATGATCTGTATGAGCCCGAGTATGCTGCAGTAGCCTCCTTCGTGTTTCTATTTAGGCCGATTTGTGTTTGTTGGTTCTTTGGAATAGGTGTTTGTTTGTTCTGCCTACTTCGTTTGCTGAACATGAACAAATAAGGAAATAAGTATTCATGGAAAAGGTACAGAACAACCAAATTTTATTTTCTCGTTCATGAAAAAAATGGATTGGCCGATAACTTGAGCGAATAACTTGGAGGCAGACAATGTTCCCAGTCTTCGTGTTACCAATTCGCTTTTGTAATCTTCCTTAAAGGCAGTCGTATGTAAACATCTGTTCGCTCAGCTGTCGATAGTGAGGGTCTACTGATCTTCTTCCAATGAACCACCTTAAGTAGCTTTTTGTCAGAAGCATTGGCTTGGTGAACTACAATCCAGAAGGGACAAGTGTTTCTTAAGCTAGAAACAAGAGACCGAACCAGGATTTGTCTAATTCTCAATTGGGCGATTGTAGTAAATCGGAAACATGAGCCAGTCCAAGTCTGTTTGTGGCAAATAACAAAGCTGAATCTTTCATTGCTCTACCTGGGGAGATTTACAGTTAAAATGTGAAATGAATCCTCGTCGTCCACTTCTCAATTAAACTACTGGCCCAATGTGCCTGGTTAAACTGTTCCACAATTGGATCTAATTCGATATTACCAACGATCGGTACGAAAATGTTGTTCACATGGAGACAGAATTACAGTGTTCCGAAACAGTATTTCCATCTTGTCAACGAATAATCGGCTAACAGAGGCCCCAAAGGTGAGTTCATAGAGACCTCATCAACCTACCGTTAGATTTCTCCGTCAAACGTAAAATGGAAGTTCATAGTGCTTCTCAAAACTAGTTCTTTCAAAAGCGTTACAACCATTGTACCACTTATCTTGATAAATTCACACGGATGTATATGATTTTTAGATTTTTTAGGATTCGTAGATCTTTATTGTTTGATCATTTGGGATTATTCTGTTAACCACTCATGTCATGGATGCTTTTTAACGTTTGGCAGTGAATGAATGTCAAACAAAATTTAGCTGACTGCCAGCCACGTAAAGACTGAATCGCGACGTAGAGATGCGCAAATGGTCGCGTACACGTCCTAACTTCTCTCTGGGAACAGAGATTGCAGGTTAACTCAACTTGCTCTTCATAGCCTATGGCGATATTTTGCATGGGAAATCTGTTTAGAGTTGTCAAACGGGAAAAATCTGACGAGATTTGCAATGAACAAGCATTCCTAGAAAACGCTAGGTCGTTAGTTCGAATGTTTTTACATAGTGGTTTGCGCGGAAATGTTCGAGCCGCCCTTTCTTATGACCTTATCATGCATCCTTTAGTCTCTCCCACGATCCGTTTGTATCGATGAATTCACGACGCATTCGCCCAGTAGACTTTATTCATGTGGTATACGGTTCTGTAGTTGACTAAGACCATAATAAATGTAATAGACGATACAAGTGAAATATGTCCAGGCTTGCGACAAATTGCTGATACGGCTTATCCGAGGGTGTTACCGGAGTATCCGCAAGAGAGCTACCGACGACATTAGAACCACAGACCACAGGATGAGATGATTTATAGAATGTATTGAAAGTTGCGAGTTTCGTGCAGCTGAAGTACTTTACGCATATAGTTTTCCAATCACCTGAACCGTGCGACTGCTGTTGGAATGAATTCTTTGGGAAAACTCTAGGCCAGTTGTTAGAACTTCTCTTTTCCGTGTTACAAGCACCTGCCTGAAAACGAATGGTGCTTTTGTTCTTTGTAACCTAAAGTTAGGTGCACGGGATTTACTGAATATACTTTGCGCTACCCTTCTAAGAAATAAAGGTAGGTTTCTGCCGAGTTTTGATAGGTGGCTGAGAAGGAAAGACAACGTCCACGATAGAATATGTAAATAGATATTGGGTCCCCAAACGAGTATTGGACAGCACGTACTTTTACTGAGTTTTGTTCACCCAGGCCTCAGTGTTACTTCTACGATTTCAAGATGACCCGCAGACTGAACATAGTGATGGGAGCTGGATAGAACACTTAAACGGCATTTTTATGCGTGCGTTTGTTCGACTATGTGCTTCCCAAAAACCATGTTCAAACGAATAGCGAAACTAAAGGGGTACCAGTTTCTTTTTCCTCTATCAAGGAAGCCCTTAGGGATAATAGTGATCGACAACCGTCGAGAAGCGCCCCTGAGCGGCCCATCGTGCAATCATATTCAAAACGAATTATTTCATTGATCACCAGATTGAATGAGCAACAATCGTCCGACATCCGAAAAATTTTGTCCCGTCGCAGTTCACGGGAATCTGTAGCGCTTATTATTTCGAACACACGATAATAAGACCGTACAGAAAGAGCGCAGATTGCTTCCGAAAAATCTATCTCAAGTATGGAGTCTGGAACAGCTTCAACTCAGTCTGTTATGCATGGTACCATGTAACAAAACAAAACGCGCTGGAAATCGATTAAACAAACGCTTTACAACGAAATAAAAGACATTGATGAAGGAAATTCTAAAACGCTAGTTATTTCCACTTGTCTACTGCTATTTCCCTTACAAATGACTCAATATAGCTTAGTGTTACTGAAGACTGCCAAGTAGGTAAACGGACACCCAGTGAGAGAGGTTGAACTTGTGACCTGCCTGTCCTAATCAAAAGGGTACAAATGCTTACATCTGATGAACCTAAATAAATCCTTCCTGTTAGCCCTATGTTGAAACCATTCATCTAAACGCTCCGGACTAATGTCAAAACTAATCGAAATAGTGTAATAATGACTGGTATTTATATGCTCGCAAATTGTGAAGTGATGCGCAAACAATATATGCATCTTGCACCTCCCGAACGCAAATTTGTCCATGATAGATAAGTCACGTTTCAGATCTACAGGAACTAGATCTCGAGAAGCCAAACAGATAGCTCCAAACGGTTTTTGATGCATTCTCTCAACTAAGTGAAAACTGATAAATTTATTCCAAAATAATTGTCCACTTTTTCGTGTTGTCGCTGTCGGCCATTGAAAATCCCTAGTTTTATCCATAACCGATGGTTTTTAGCAGATCCCAATTGATGCCATGATTTTCACTTGATTATTGTTTGAAAAATTGCAGCTTCATTCTTTTCCCGGGTGCCGTTCAACAGTATTTTTTAGAAGGCACTGCTGGAAGGCAAAACATAAATGATACTCGTTTGGCATTATCTAGGTGATTGGAGAGCACCTAAACATCCCCTACACGTTCATTTCAGTGAGGCGAATTTCAGGGCTCTTGGATTAGTCCAGAGCAGTGGTGGATGGATGACAAAAGAAATTGGTGTCCCAGTCAAGTTTCTTAGTGATCATAATGCTTACCGTAGTGAGAATGTGAACACCTGAATTGTATGTGTCAGTATTTCAAATCACAATAACCGGAAGTATTCGGCAAGAAAATAAACTCCGACTACCTAAAGATCACACAGTGACTGGATGGATCAGCGGTTACAGAGGACCAGTGTGCACTTGGTAAAAATATGTGAAATCGTCATAGCACTTTGTGAATCTGACTGTTATTGTATCGGATTGTAGAGCAAGTAGTCAGGGGATCCCGGGTGTTAGAAAAAATCGGACTCTACTTGTGTCCCTGTTCTTCAACCAACCTGATCCAAATTGGTGATAGATTTGGACCGGTGGGTCTCAGAAATGACAGGTCTGTATGAATAGATCACGATCAGTGATCAATTGAAGAATGTAAAGATCAATTTTCAAGGAGATTGAACCACGGTCGAATGATGAACCCCATGCAGATGGCCAACAATTCAGACGAGCAATGTGCAAGCACCCTACTTGTTTCGGTACGAGAAGCATGAAACTTAACCACTCGGAGCGAAAAGAAGCTTCAGCTGCAGACGAACGTTGCTCTTTCTGCTCTCGGCCATCCAGAAGGCTGACAAAATTCTATCGATTAGTTAGTATCATCCTATGCTTTCATACGTTACTTTTTGCCCTCTGAACAGGTTCACCAAACTGGATTGTCATCATTTTCTCCACCTGATTTTTGTCTCATCACATTCCCCATCTGTCAATAGTATGGTGTTCTGGTTGGCATCATCTGTGTCGGTCATGCTCTGTCAATGGTCACCTACTTCTCGAAGAGGAATGAGGTAAGTTGTGACGAGTAAATTACTTCACACAATCAGCTGCAAACTGGCCATTAAACTAGGCCATTGAACGACTCCATACCATTCTCGTTTAATAGATCCTGGTTGCAACCTCGTGGTTGCTATCTCGCATGGGCCAAACACACCTTTCTTCACCGTCAGAACAAAGGTATTAACGTCACTCACGGTAGCTTTTTAGGTCGTGGCGGGCTTGTAAAGTCACATGAAATGGGTTTTCCAGTGCATAAATCGAATGGAGTGCAGTTGAGTCCGAAAAACCTGAGGGATTTCAGGCTTGGTCAGACCTTAAACACGATAACGTCAACTTTCACTTGGTCCGGCCAGTGAGCTAGGCTGCACAATGACCATTACGACCACACACGAGACCATGAAAGGAGGGTCCTGGCGAGATCGGGATACAAACGTAGGGGGTGAGATGACCTTGTCCAGAATTCAGATAACGGCGGGCCTCAACATGTCTTATCTCATCCATTTCTTTTTTAGTTTATCGAGGCACACTGTAGAGCAGCCTGGATTTTGATCGTCCTTTGAGAGGATGACATGGGTCAAATTCGATCACCAGTGTGCTTATCAAGTCATGTTTAAATTTGCTATCAAAACCGTCATATGGCCATCATCATTCGCCATTTTATCCGAAAGAGCATTTAGAGAGCTTCAAAGGAGCACAGCAATTCAAAATGTTTTTGTAATGAAAGCTTAAGACCAAACACATCAAGGAATATGTTGCCGTAGTTCTTGTCGTCTATGTCTTTCAACTAATGAGCAAAACCACTAACCTTCTGCCGTCAGTCAATACAGCATCGAATCAAACATCAATCTACAAGCTATTACGTTTGCAGGATGCGCAAGTCCGTGTCTACAAACGACACTAACAAAAAACACGAGTAATTCCAACGTAATCATGTAATTGACAAATATTTGGGAATCTGAACCATTTTAGAGGCTGTCTGCAATCGATTCCACGTCATAATCGTGCCATGTGGTGATGCTGGTTGTATAATTATATCTGTAACTTTCGTATTCTGCTCCTCGCTCGCAGCAAACCAAGATATCTAAAACGTTTGGGCATTATACTACTCTTCCTTGAAATAGTAACGAGGAGCTCGGCCTCTAGAAATAGTGCACTTATAGGGACTGCTAATAAGCACTGGATTGAATCGGACCCAAACTACGCAACTAAAGTAAATGAGGCTCTCAGGAGCCGGACGACATTAAAATTTGCTTACAAATTACGCAATTACATTCAAAATAGGAGTAATCACGATTGGGGTAATGCATTCGGATCAATCGAATTGGAAGCATGTTTGAACTGCACGTTTACCTGATTGGCTGGTTGTCTACGTGGGCTACGACGAAGCTATACCGGACAGTATGATGTGATTTGTACGTAGACCCACAATGGGCTCACCAGATCCTTCTCCATTAATATTCACTGAGTACTTGTTCTTGTAGTAGAACAGAATTACGATGAGCTTTCCTTTACTGCTTGTTTCATTGGCCTTATATCTGCGTTACCTGAAGCGAGAGTTAATGAACTACTCCGCTTAGTTTTCTGCTCAACACGAAGCCGGCTGTTCTTTTCTAAAATGGTATTGAGGTCCAGTGCAAACGGCAGAAGTGTTCCACTTTTTATCTACTTCCTTTAAGTTGAACCCCGTACAGAGGGTAACAGTGGGTGCACTGAAACCTTTACTCATCAACTCGTCCATTACAATCAACACTGCATATATATATATATATCAACTATTTATCAGTAATGTGGGATATTTGCTTGACTGGTTGCCCTTCGGAACACAAATTTCAAGCATAAACATCAGGCTTTCCGGTCAACGGCATACTCGAGAAGCACCGAACCTATTAATAACCACCCTTGTGTCCGGGGTTGGAACCTGTATCTTCCAAAAGGAAGTTACATGTGTAACCATTGCACTATCCACGTGACATCAAGGTATTTAGAATGAGAAGACTAAAATTTGTACAGCGTTCCTCTCCAATTACAGCCACACCTGATCGGCGGCTTCTATCAAGCTCTGATTGCTTCACAGAACTTTTTCATAAGCACCCAAACACGGAAGCTAGTTACAGACAGATTTTGTTTTTATGTCTATTCCCATCCGTAATTTTATGTACTATTGGTCTTATTCGATCGATATGTCCATGTTTATCTGATGGACTAACTCAGACTGAACTACTTATAATCCCGAGTCTGTATTTTGTCGTCCCTCTTTGGCCTTCTAGTTTTGTTGTCAGTGATGGTTAACTGTTTGACAGCGCAGCAGGGAATCACCACTGATCCCGTGTGCACGTTAACTTACACGCAGTTAGCAGAACTAAATTTCTCTATTTTTTTCTTTTGTACAGCTGGTCGAACGAATTGATGATTTTTTGCTGGATGCAGTTTACGGCTACGAGTCTCTGAAGAGTGAGAACAAAAACAGCATCATTCTGGCCTGCATAATGCCACTGGTACGTCAAGCCTGTTCGTTCGCATACACTGGGATTCTGGTGTAAACACTACGAGATTGACAGAACAAGCAAAAATGCATCATCATTGAAATACTCGGTAATGATGGTAGTAAACTTTGTTGCAGCACTTGAACAGAATATACGTACTATCAGCGTACCCCAAAGTATCATCTGGACTATCTACTCTGGTAGCAGATGGGAGCTATTATTGGTATATTTTACTACAAGGTATTAACTTAAATTTATCAAGTACTCAGTGCCTGTGTATCGTTTATATAGCTTTTTTATGTTAGGGCTGTCTAGATAAAGGTCGTCCATCAGTGGAGCCGGTAGCTTGGAGCGTAAATCAACGACTTAGCAAATCCACAGCCCATGCAACCTACGGGCCGTGCTGTTCGGTTCATTATTCCGTTCCAAGTCAGTGTCCCAGCTCGCGCCAAATAGAAATGGTCTGCTCCGGTTTTCCGTCAAAGACGAAAAAACTGTCCGAAGTTTTTATGACTTTCAATGGCATGTCGAGTGTGGGTGCGATAAGATGTCTGGTTTCAGCAATCACTCATCTCTCATACGAATAATGGATACACGAACGTACAGTGCGTTCCAACACGCGGTTGGCTATGCGCAACAACTTGTACGTCCACATCCAGCTACATTTTTTTGACACACTACACGCATGCACGCACATGTATTTGCTTTTCACCCTTAGCGAAGATTTGGGTTATGGAGTTTATGGTGGTAAAATGTAAATGACAAAAAACTGTTAATTTTCATTCATCGGTTTCTTACAATTAGCACAGTTAGCACAAAAAGTGGGAATACATTTAGGTCATTTTTGTTTTATTTTGGAATTATCCCAACATCTTTTCGGGATCACGAGAGAAAAACTGTTCGTAACTGACATCCAACAAGTTTGTTACAACTCCTCATAAGTATGGAATATAACACACCTTAGGAAGTTCGATCGTACTGTAAGGTACGCTGACGATCCGCGCGCAACCCTGAAATTTACAAGTGGAAATATCTTTCCCAGTTCCTGTAAATCGTGGACAACTTTTCGCATAATTTTAAATAGATTTTGAATGATTTCAAAATAATTTCAGGGTTGGTATCGTTGCTGTCAATGCGGGGTTGTTTCATGTGCACCTAGAAATATTAGTTTGATCAACTTCTAAGGATCAGCATTTTTGCACTATGATCCCCGGTCGAAACAATAACAATTCTACTGGAAAAATAGAAGCCCAGCGAAATATATTTTCATCCAGCAGAAAATCTTTGGAATATTTTCGTAAATTGGGGAGATTTTTACTCTAAGTGATCGGCGTTTGAATTGATCTGGAACATACAAGCCCACGCTTTGTTTGGCATAAACTCCAGATTGATAAACGAACTCAACTTTTGCTTGCTTTCCGGAATGCATGTTACTTCCCTACCTAAGCTTACGTCCGTTTGCTCGCACTTACCGACTGGATCGCTCCGCATGCACTTAAAGTATAATCTTTTTATCCTTTACATCATCTTCTGGGCAAGGGCCGCGGCCGACAGAGGACTGACAAGTGAGAGAATCGAACAGCGGTGAGAGGATTCAAACCCGCAACTTTTACGTCTGAACGTCACGACCTTATCTGTTTGATCACAGCCGACCTGTGAATCTCAACAAGTCTTTTGGGTTTAGTTGATTGGAAGGTCGTAACCGATAACCACCTGGGATGAAGTTGACTGGAATAATGTCCCAAAATGCTTTGGTTAATCCATATATGGAAATAACGGGGCTACTTATCCGAGACGAACCCAGAATTTCCTCCTACTGTTCTAGTAGGATGCTGTATAGTACCATCATGAATGATGTAAGGGGATTTCGATAAATCTCAACATTATTTGGACAGATTTATGAAGCAGAGCAATACCAATCAAACCAAGAAACGGCCGTAACTCAAAATGACATCAACAAATGAAGTTCGATGGCCCCAAGATCATCGAAGGTTCCAATTGACAACCTGATGGAACGAGTAGGCCCAAAACGAAAAATGCTAAATATATGATCACGAAGAATAATGAATCATCCAAGAGTGAAAACACTATCGATCAAACTAAGTTAACTTAGTATACAAAAGGAGGTAAATTACGGGGGTGGAATGAAGACGAAAAGCAGTGGAATGAGAGTACTGGACTTGATTAGTCGAATCCAAATTCTAACCGACATGTCAACCGTAGTCGTTGTGACATAGCAGAATCTTTCATATATCCATATGTGTATATTGATAAATCTGAACTCGCATCGCAGCTAGATATGCTATTGTGAGCTCGCATTGAAATAGGGCTCCGACAAGAACATTCGTGGGGATGAGAAAACTGCTCACTGGGCCTTGTGTGCATCCGGATGGTGAAAAGTGATGCATAGTACAATTTGGTCTGGTACTTTGAAGTACATTAAGGTGTAAAGTGTTAGAGTACAAATTTAGTTTATTCCCGCCGTTGCTCTCATCTTTTCTTCCTTTAATACATTTTTGTATTTCTTTTTTGGCAACGGTAATCCGATCGCCTAAATGAGTCCTAAACAATTTTACTATAGAATTTTCCTTACCAACTATATGCTTCAAAAAAGACACTTTTAGTATTGATCTCTTTACCGAACGCATTTTTTCCAAGAACTGCTTGCCTAAAAAAGCAAATTTTAAAATTTCCTTTACCCCGTGCAACACGGATTACATAACAGGGCTCAAAAATTCCCAAATGAAAGCAGAAAAATATTCAGGTTAATTTCAATGGTGGATGCTCTCTTCTTATTAGATAAACTTGATTCCTCGATTAATGTAACAAGCAAAATAGATAGAGAATAAAAAAGATCCGTTATGTGATATTTCTCTTTTCATGTGGACTAGTTCGCTAATGGGCGTTTGTCTTGGTATCATAGGTGAATGTAACTGTTCAAAAATAAGAAATCAGCAATTAGGTTGTATTGATCTAACAGTTAGTAATGAACTACCAATCGACCCGGTATGTACAAACTTAAAAGGTATCAAGTTTCCCGTTTCCTTCCTCCCACCCCCGACATTGATTCAGCTAAAATGTTGCGGATACCATAACGGAAGTGATTTCAAAACATCCACCGAATTTCGCAAGAGTGACACCGTCCGCAAAATGCAATTTACCGGTAAATTTACTCGCAAACAACCAGTTGGGACACTGTTGTATTTTCGGCCCAACTAATAAGCCATTTGTAACTGATACAATAGGTAACATCGAGCATAATCATACTCATGTTCAGCAAATGTCACTGTTAACAATAATTAGTATTTGTTCTAATAATAGTAGTAATGGTAATAGTACTAATGGCTGATATGATTACTTATGTTGTTGGTTTTACCATTGTCTTTCTTGGTGTTGTTCTTTCTGTTACCCTATTCTCTGCTAGAGCGACATCATCAGTCACCAACTCCAGTGATTCGGTGGATGCCTGACAGCATTTTTGATTTCATATGTATATCCTTTTGCTTTACTTCAGCTGACATGATATTTAGTCAGTGTGTTTGGGTGTATTTTTCCCACTAATTGATCCTTATGTACAGGTCCTGTCGAATCACATGCAACACGCGTCATATGAGCAACTTGCTTTAGAGTAGACAGCGGTATACGTAAGTAAATGCTTCAGTTTTTATCCCTTTTGGTCACTAAGAACTGGCGAATCTTTTCGATAACAAACCGCACGTTTTGGAGGTACCAGGTAAACAAATAGGCTAGGAATTTAATGGACATCACACTTCAACCACTCTGTGTATTTCGTAGCCCCATGGTGCATCACGAGCTCGTTAGGAAGAATGGGGGAGACTAATTCGCAACAATCTGGCTCTTATTTTCCTAGGAATCCACCATCAATAAACATTGATAGTCAATTGGCCCTTCATTATCCTTCAGTATTTTTTCGGTCTTTTCGGAGTGTCATCCTGCACCTCCAAAGCGAAATTGAGTTTACATCATTCATCAAGAGGCTCTCGGGACTTTAAGTCAGTATCCATTGGCTAGGAAACCTCCTTTATCCATCACGCCGCGACTCGAGAAATACTTTAGATTGAACCACGATGCACACCATGACATGATTTTGTATGAAGCGTACCCTCCACCCAAGTATACTTTTACCCGATTAACGTCAGATTGAAAAAAGACCAGTCCATCCAGAACATGGTTGACGAATTCTGTTAGAGTTAAACACTGAACTTATTTCGGAGACACTGCCGTCCTTTCATATTAGATTATTTCTTAGAATAAAAGGAATATCTCCGTAACCACAACGATAAAATAACCTCTATATGGGATGCGGTCACTTTTGATACGTTGGTAAGGATTTTCTAATTTTATTCGTGCGAGAGCGAACACCTTGAAAGGGACAAAAACGGGGCAGGTGCATTGGAGAATTTCCCAGAAATGTCACTGTTGTGAGTGTTTTTTCAAGTCACCATATGGCCCTTATTAAACAAAACAATTAACAGGTCCTTAGACTGAGTTCATCAGAATTTTTGCAATGCTGCCTAAGCTAGTTATATTCCCTGTTTTGTTAAGCTATCAATTTATGCCAGTTGGAACGTACAAATATTATTCAAGTCTGCCTGGACGATGGTGCATGAAATATCGACATTAATCTGAGACAAGTTTAGAAGAAGGAAATTTTGTCCGGAAACTTTAATACGAATATAACTAATTTCCTGGTCACTTTCGAATATGATTGATTTCGTCTACGAAAATTATGCTTTTGGCACATTTAATCTGTTTACTATGATAAAAATGGTGGCCTTATTCAGTTGAAAACACTGAAAAAGTTTAAAAACAAAACTTTAAATCAACCGGTGCTTTCGAATCAGTCTCTTATCTGCTACATTGCGGAACAAAGTGATTTTACTGTTTCTCGCTCACTGCTTCACTGTCTTGGTAACCATGTGAACGATTAACACTACCCTCCCAAATGTCCTTGACACAATGTCAAATTTGATTTCAATCATCATCCTCCCTAAGCGGAAATTTTTCTGTTCAAGACCAATCATGCAAAAAACCCAATTGATAAACAGTTCTTTTCAGTCAACAAATACTTGTGTAATCGTGAATAAGGTGCTCGGAAAAATAAGTACGTTTGTTGGACAAGCGAGTTTGTTATCACTTAAGAAGATAAATTAGGATAAGTCTTAAGAATGGTAAAAAACATTTATGAAAATCCCAAATTGCGGAATGATTTCATTGCTCGTGTTCATACGCAATTACCTAGAAACCCTTGGTCACCAATGCTTGACTGGCTTAATTGTATTCTACAGATCTAATAAAGGAAATCTGTGGACGAATCCATGGTATTTGCCTGTGCTTCTATACACCTAGAACGTAGAAGGGAATAAGGGATAGGGAACGAATAAACCAATCAGAAGCAGTTGCCTGAAGAAGCAACAACACCTATATCAAAAGCACTTCCCAACAGTCAAAGACCGCGGTATCAACAGACACGCGCAGCAGAGACAGAACTCAGGCAAGCAGCACGACTCCCTCAGGTGAGAGCAACAGTTTGAGTCGTCACTCAGGGCAGTCGGACCAATACAGCCAGAGCGAGGTCCAAAAGATTGAAAGCAAGAATGTTCAGCACACGGTCGAATCGCCCCGGGAATACTCAACTAGTGAGAACATCGATCTTGCGTGAGCGTGGTCTGGAACAGTATGGGAACTGTGACTTGTTTCGCTTCGCAATTAACGTGTTAGCTACCGGCTTGTCTTTTTGTTACGCTAACACTAGGAACTTTTGATTGCGTCATAGCGGCAGCACTTGTATGCCCAGGTTGGATAGGTTGTCAGCTGACGGTTTCCTGCCCTCCGATGAGAGCAACTTCTGCTTGTGACACAGAAAACGTATGGTAGTAATACGGAATGTCTGGATACCACAAATATTTGCAAATTGGAGGATGAAACTTAAAATTTGGCTAGGGGAACAGACGTAGATATTAGACTGATAAAGTTAGCGACTTAGGCTATTGAAATTATAACCTTTAACCGAATGGTAAAACAACCGATTTGAACACCAGTCAGTGCCACCTATCTATCGTTGGAATATACTCAGGTGAATATACCTGCGCAGCCAGTTTGTTTATCTTCAGACGGTTACATTGAAATGATTCAGTGGAGCAGTATTTCCCTGAGTCTCAGTGAACTTTGAACCAGACTGTCTGCGAGCTGGTGACAACTAAGCTACACTCGGGAAGAGAGTTTAGAATGGCCAACGGCCGATGAAAGTAAAGATAGTTCTACCCTATTAAATTACCCGTAGAAATCGATCCTGATTCTGTCGATTTTTATGCTACTCGTAAGCTATAAAGTACTCAACCTGGAGAGCACATTCTGAGCATATTTTCACGGTTTTTAGCTACTCAGGAAGTATTCATGACGAGGATACCAACTAAAAACTTCTGGCGACTGCAAAAAGCTTTTTGCTAACTTGTTCATGGCGGTAATGTGGCCCCTTTGCGTACGGAGATTTCACGCAGAAAAATTCAAATTAATGAGGGTAGATAAAAACTGCAGAGAGGAAGACACTTACAGGCGTTTGACGAATTTAATGAAATTCTTGCAGACAGTGAATTCTCAGACTTCGAGCTATTCTTGATCACCTAAACTCCGAACCAGACAGACAACTTTAAAAATCCGTAATAAAATCACACACTGTTCCCAACTGGAAGCACTAAAGTTTAAGAAATTAAGTTTTCACCCGTTGTGCGGAAGCTTCATCAAGCTTCTCTCACTTGGAGATGCCTCATTGAGAGGATATGAAATGTTCGAGGCCCCAAGTGCATAGTTGAATTCCATGTTTTTGGTATTTCGAAGTCCGTACTGCAACGGAAAGTTTCAAATTCTCCCGGAGGTAGAATATTCGACAAATATCATTTTGGATATGTACAGATGATGATTGGTGACAAGGATGAATCAGGTGTATGGTGTTTTGAGGGCCTTAAGTTTGGACCGCGACATTTTATGATGAATCATTTGGGAGATATATTTGCAGTTGCACGATTATAATCCACACACCTGATTTAATTAAAAAAGCGATAATATTCCAATGGGGTAGTTTCGGAAATGCTGATTCATACTCAAAGTTATTAGGCGTAAGAAAAAAGAATTCTTTCTATTCCGAATCTGACTTTTGCTGGCGAAACCTGGTTCGGCGAATTCTTAGAGTGCCATTCACCAGCCTTGGTTGTTGGGGCCACGCACCTTGTCTCACTCCACGTAGTTCGGTCATTTTTTCCTTTGAGCACATCAGGTACCGTGATGATAAGAAGGCTACATTTTTCACTTGTGGATAGATAAAATTGCACTTTATTTGAGTCAGTTGGGTGAACTTGAGCTTCTGTTTCAACGTTCCACGGTCTGATTGTAAAGAAAGCACTAACTCTTGTTTACCTCTTTTTTTGAATTAACTCGTTTCTTATGGTTTTATCGGTTTGAAGTTGAACTGTTCTTTGGTTCTCTTCCATCTCCTCGAAATATGGCCCATCTTCGCAGATCTTTCTTATCCAATTCCCTGTTGTCAAGTGAACATAACAACGGGAAAAAATTCTTGTCCATCGAAATTCACACCGGAGAACAGTTACATACGAAACGGATGCCGGGAACCGTTCGTAAGATTCATTATTAGACGAGCCGATTTCACTGTTTACGGATCATCTTTGATGCTTGCAATAAAAGTGAGCATTTGTTGTTTTGTTCTTTATTCTCCACGCCGTAGGACTATGCAGACCTTATGGCTGGAATGATTACACTGTAATCAATAAGTGTATATTATGTTCCACCTGAACTTAATCATTGTTTAAAATAATTAATGAATGAATGGGAATAAATTGGCTAGTATGTAGGATAATCCTCAGACTTCTAATTTCAATCAGCTCTAATTCAGTTTCTTTAAATTCCTTATTAATTCTCAATTGAAGAAACATAGAACTCGAGGACTTGGCTCAGGGCTCGTGCAACTCTTCCGGTCTTCCCCTAGCCTTACTCTTCTTTGTGTTTTGCGCTGTATTTCCCAATCCGTTGAATCACTTACCATATATGGACCTAGATTCTCCGTGTGTTTGACGGCCTATTGACTTTCCTTTCGTTGACCACGGTTCGCAATGTTTATTCCGTAACCTTCTGCACTTATTATCTGCGGATACTCCGATGAATTGCAAACACTAGTGGACGAGATCTTATTTTTTCCCTACTCTAATTCATCAAATAGTTAGATATGAATTTTGTACAGTGTGCTGTGCTCATTATTACTCTATAGAGAACCCACGTAAGAACTTAAAACTGGACATTTACTTTTTCCAAATGTTGTACAAGTTATCAGGTGATAATCATTCGAAGCCCATAACAACCTTCACAAGAAACTGACCCCGTTTAGGGTTGTTTAGAGATTGTCATAGCAGTCCAAAGCGATGATTGTTCATCTCACGGTGATCTGACCGAAACAAACGGACAGACAATTGCTTTGGTGGACCTAGCTCAACCTTTCGCCTCACCCTCTAGTGTCAGTGACTGAGGCAGCGGGCTGTACACACTTGTGCATCTATCCTCTGCATTATATCGGCACAAGCTGTCCAATATACGTGGTTCACATTGAAGTGAATGAGCAAGCCAGATTTTTCAAAATCACAGAACCGGATCATCACATATGAAAATTGGCACATGACGGACCAAAACTAAACTTGAGTAGAAGATAGCCATGTATCTCTATGAGCGGATACATATTCTCCGTGACACTACGAATCCGGAGGGAAACGTGCGTCAGAACTATTCCCTGGATGCCCTGTAAGTGCGAGAAAATAGGTCAGATAGCACGGGAGATTCACAGTGAACTAGCTAAGTTCAACGTCAGCGTTCATACGAAATAGGTGGTAAACTAGGTAAAATAAGTGTGTTCGAAGACTGTTGCGTGTAAACAGGCAATGTGCACGCGGATGCTGTATCCAAAGCATCGGGTTTTGGTGAATTTGAATATTTGTATATGCCACAGCTCAAGTTGCTGGTTTCCATGACGTCCTGATTGCCGAACAGCGATTTTTAAATTGCAAAAGCTTTACTATCAGAAGAGGTGACCCCAATGGTACTGAAAAAATAAAGCCACGACTGATTTGCCAATGACCGGTTTCAGTTCGATTCCTGAAATAAGAAATCGTTTTGTAAATTGTAAATCACTAAAACCTGACTGTCTAACTAATCATTGCATTCTGCACCCAAAACTGACATTTTTGAGGACGATGTCAAGCTCGTGAAATTGTCTGGAACCGTACAGCTGATTGTCCATTGTCAGGAGTCATCAGCCATGCGCCTGGGTTGAGACATGAACTCAAAACGAACGCTAATGAGTCGGAAGCCTCAGCCTTTAGGCCAGCTGGGTAGACACGGGAATCAGGCTTTCAAATGATTTCGATTTACCAAACACAACTTTGTTCGTAAACTCCAGACGCTTGTTAGTCGTGGCCAAATCGGATTTGTCAGCTGACCAGTTCTCGACTTTGATGTTCTGATAAAGGGATCCAATTTAACTACGTAAATCACTGCAAGCACTTTGATTACATTGAAATGAACAAATTTTACATTTGATATTTTGACTCCATCTGCTACCTTCTCTCTCTCTCTTTTTATACAGGCCTGTGTCGTTTTACTGTCATGCACACTCAGAGCAGAGTCTTTGGACAAGTAGACGAATAATGCAGACTGTTATTTCAAGAAAGTTACTATTTTAATCACCATGACTGATGAACGTACGCGATTGAAAGTCGCATATCACTTATCAAATACATCACTTTTAAGTTGGTTTTCACAAATCCATTTCTCCACATGTGGACTGCTGAGCCCTGCGGTTTATCAGGAACCGTGGGATTCGAAATTGGGGTTGCTGGAATATTGACTCAAATAAAAGCTTTCGGCCATTAGCAGACACATCATCCGAATAATTAATGCATCCACTCAAACCCCATCAATGTCATCTGCGTCAACATCATTACGTTACTAGTATTGAGTTGGTGGATGAGATATACGCACAACCATCGCATGAAATGCAACAGTCTGATCGTGTTCAACTACGGCTCTTTATAAATCAATCATGATTGCGTGAACATTAACACGCCTCGATCCAGTGATCAACACAGCTCAACTTCAGTTCATTTCAGAAAAAAACATGAAATGAAGGTTACACAAATCCCAAGTCAGATGCAGCAACGTAAAACGGTCAGCGCATGACCAGGAGAAGTGACATCAATTAAGTTCGGCACGTGTTACGGCCAAGCAGTGGTGAACCGGAAGTCAAGCGGACTAGGATGAACGAGAGCTCATTATGTTAGGAAATACTGACTGCTTAACTGCTCGGATCAATGCCTAGGTTCGACATGACCTACAGGAAGGCTCAATAACAGTTGGGAATATACACGAGTTGCTCATGGGGGAAAGTAATCAGTGAATGATACGGACTATTTAATTAACGAACAGGAAAATGAAAGGTATAGGAATAACCGAAAACGGGAGTGTAGGAATTCGGGTTTTGAGCTTCGCCCACAATCGATTTTTCAATCAGCATAGCGATTACGTCGACTGGCCTCACCATCAGCTTTACCAATCACCATTCGGAATGCCGGTGGGTTAATCAATATCATCCACTACTTCAGTTAGTTATTTTTCCCCAATTTTCTCGACTCAATAAAATCGGCGGAATGCGCTCGCTAAACATTTTGCAGCTTCAACGTTAGGCACGAATTAAGCCTCACTAAAAACTGACCTAGGTCGACTGCAATGTCCCCGGACAAGAAAGACGCAAGTGCAACAACAGTAGTAGGAGTAGTAGTATATTCTGTCGGAAAATGACAAACATCGATGTCGATCGATAACAGTCAGTTTAAACCAGTGTTGGGAAAGGGGGCAGTCAGGGATGAGTTTATTTGATCGGGCTCCTACTCTGGAGTTTGAAGGTTTGATACCATTCCGGAACAAAAAGGCAGATAAATTAATTGGTTTCGACAAAACATCTTCTTTGATCTAGTTTCATTTTCTTTACACAGCATCTCCCCTGCTTCTTGCAACTCCTCATATCAGAACCACTACCTTCACAGAGCACTCGATTCTGGTAGTCCGTGTCCGGTGAACATCACGATCTACCATTGAGTTAGCCTCCTTTATCGACCGGCTCAGTACGTCGGATTTCTCTCCTGCAAGTGGTCCCAGCAAGGAAAGTTTCTTGGTCCGGTCTTCTCGTGAATTCTAATAAAACCCAACTACATTAGTGTAGTGTTTAGACCTGTGACTAGTAGGCGGAATTCGGTCAGTTAAGGTAACGAGAGGATAACAATTACCAGTAAATAGGGACTAGGCTTCAACCCACTCTACCCGAATGGGGTCGACGAGAAAACCACACCGAACGGGAACAAGTTCAAGTTATTTTCAACTCATGGACTTATAAACAAAGTACGAAATATTCCGATTGTTGGAATATGTTCCGTCCAATCGCCTTCGCGGAATGTTTGGATTTCACGACTGCTTGTCGTCACCGTACCCATGGGCTGCCTGTCTGCGTAGGCCAGCTTGAAGCTGCATCGGACTGCGTTAAGTGACTTGCGGGCAAACTCGCCACAAGTATACAATGACTTCGTTTGCCCACCGACAAACTCTTCCTTAATTATTCTTGTTATTCACTGAAAATACAATAAAAAGCAGTTAGAATAATTGGACAGATTGATAGTACCACAAGAGTGGTGTTGAAGGACTGGTATAATATCTTCTGAGATGAGTTATGAATGATATGCAGTGAGTTGTTTCATTGCTGCAAATCTAAAGGTTAGGGAAGCCACGTTCCAGTTAAAGCTGGCGTTCTGTTGAGCAGTTAAGTCGAATAGAAAACTGGAGCAATGCTCACCACAAGCAGATGGTCCTGTCCTGTATGACTGTCAAGCCTTTGCGAACCCAGTCATCTGTCTATTTCAATAGGTCGAAAGAAATCGGCATCCACTCAACCGTTTATTAGTACATACGACAGAAGGAAGGAAAAAAATTGCCGATGGACGGTTGACAATTTACGACTGATATCTTGTGATTCAGAAACAGTGAAATAAGTACTAGGCTACTCGCAAGTAGCAATGTGATTCACTACAAATGTCATGGTGTTGCAACGCGCTGTCTTCTGTGTTGCCGAGGTTTGGGTTAGTTACAACAACCTTTCTCGTGCAGATTATACAACCAAAGAATTTCGACGGATGGCACTTTCAGTCAATAACTCCGTATTCCGATACTATAACTTTTACACTGAATGTCGATTTTTCGGTTCACTCAGAACTACCTTCTGTTACCATAAACTTAACAGGCGGACTTTCGAAAATATTCTCACGAGTGGCGGTCATGGGTGGATTTGATGCAAGTCACGTGATGCAGTCCGGTACAGTTTCGCGCTACCTTGCCTAGACTAGCGACCACTGAAGACCGCGGCGAAGTGCGGTCCTTAAGTCCAAGCATCCCTTGAAGGCCACTGGGAAGAAAGCATTTCACGAATCAGGATATCTCCAATTTGCATATAAAAGCATGAGCCATAAATAAAAATTAAACGTTTCCAATCTTTTGTGGTCTTCTCATTGTCTCCGTTTGCGAAACTCGGGTCGGAGCCAATTCAGTGCCTACTGGTAATTCGTGTCCGTTCGATACTGTGACTGATCGAATTCTGTATATTGATTTCAAACCCAAATATTAGAATTTGTGTCGTGTTGGAGTTGCCTAGTACTGAACACTCGAACCTGTGTACTGGCATGGTTGAGATCAACGACTGGATTGAACGGTTCGAACTGTGGGGGAATATCCGGGGGAAGTGTGGAAGGAGAACCAAACAGCATTTATCCTTACCGCACACTTTACCTTCTTTGGACTCTCTAAAGACTAACTTGGCATTTTCAATATCTCCGCCATCCATGCCATTCAATGAACTGAAGGACTTATTACCCAGTCACGTGGTTCCGGTGAATTTCAAGGCTAGGGAACGTGGAAAATTTCACTCCTTTGTACGATTCCCCGACATGAAGTTTCGGTAATTTATCTTGGCACTACAAATGCAAGCGTCTAAATACAACTTCGGAGATCAACTGGCGATTGTTAGGTGACCGACTGACCACGGGTGTCAAGTATTCTGGGATTGAAAAAAAAGTATTGCTCGAGTAAGACCTGATGTTCGCCTAGGCTTGGACAATCGGATAATGTCTCTGACGCCACAGCCGAACAATTTGTTGCTCATTTTTGAACGACCCAGTGCATCCATCCGGTAAGTCAAATAAGCGGAATCAGAAGCCACCTCCTAAAAGTTGCCAAGGCGGGAGACCAGACCGGTGAATCGCTAATCTTCATGAAGTGAAGTCCATTTGCTTTCTACATGCAGGAAGATTGAACTTGAAGTATGCCAAAGCAAGTCGTTCAGCTTGACTGACGAGGTTAATGAAGACATTTCGCCTAATGTATTATCATATCTTCATTCTGAAAGCCCTCAGTATATGCATCCTACTGTTGTATTTGATATAGGTGTATCTCAAACGTGATGCGGGTAGTATACAGTCAATCGTGCCAGTGCAAGTTCTAGAAAGGCTTCCCCTGAGTCGTGCATGAAACGGACGACAACTACGATATTAGGAGTAAGTGGTCATTGGCTGAATTAGCTGGGAGGATTTTATTTGAAGATGCAGAAGGATAACACAGGAATCACAGAAATCAAGTTCCTAATTTCACGGGATGGTCCATCCATTTTGGGACTGAAAGCAATGCAGTGGCTGAAAATGCAGTTGGAGTTTGACGACGACAAGTCTCCGGAGAAGTAAGAAGCTGAAGGAATGTTTCCAGTGCGGATTTCGGTGTAAGGGAAACCAAAGCAGTTCTGTCAACGATACACGAAATGCCGTGAGTTCCGAGAATTCTTATGCAATTTTTGATAATATACCATCTTCCAGTTACCTTCATTTGCAAACTAAGTCTTCTCAGTATTTTTAACAAAGACATTTCAGTGTTTTCCCCCTTAAATTACAAAGATCACAGGTCAATGCAGTCATCCGGTCCCATGTCCCTCCTGTCTTGACACATGATTGAATATCCCAAGGTGAATGGTAAGATTACCGAACCGATTGCTTCGAGGAATGCGGTAAGAAACAACACACGAGAAACAACAATGAATAGAAGACATAGTGATCCAATACATATTAGAATTTCAAATGGTAAACAAAAAACCAATTCAAACAGAATGAACCGAAATCCACAACCCAGAAATATTGTTCAGGTCATGGTGTCCTAATTCAACACCAGTTCGGTAGTCAGTTCGGTAATCAAGCCAAACTGATGGAGAATTCTTGAGAGCCGAAGGGTGTGGTGAGCCTACTTGCAGATCGCTCTGTGCAACTCGGTGCAGCTTCGTCGAGGCATGTGAACGGAACTAGTTAACCAAAATCGTGGCGACACAGGAACGAGAAGTACAAACGGGTCTCAGATGTCACTGGCCCAAAGATATTTCACCAATCACGAGTATTCGTATCGTGTAGCAGAATTCTTCCGACCACCGCGGTCCTCTCGCTGTATCAATTTTGGTAAGTTGGGCCGGAGACACTCCAATGCATACTGGCTGTCCCTATCCGCGGTTTGTTGTTATCGGTCGAATTCCGCATTGCAGTCCCATGTACCAAAATTGAAGATATGCAGCATACACACGTTTGAGTTTGATGACTGTCTCTAGTATGATAAGAACCAAAGATCGGTTATCTCTACGATGAAATGTATACATAATTTTTCTACCCAATTTTTTGTATTTACGATTTCAGTCGTTCAATATGTTATTATCATGTCTCGTTTTACTTTTTGCTCAGCCGTGTGACCATTGATAGAGTTTTGCTTACCAGTTTAGACTCAAAGGTGTCAGGAGTTCCAGATTTGAGGTGCAGATGACCTTTGAAATTGGCAAGTTGGGAAAATTATTGTTGCAGACCAAATCCGATTTATTGCACTCATGAATGTTTCCGAGCTCCCCCCTCCCCGTATTATTCCGTTGGTTTAACAGATTCAGAAATTCTTCCCAGAATGCACATTAACAATCGACCATTGTCAGTTTCTTTTTTTATCACTAATTCTGCCGTGGTGGGCGACTGGTGAGACAAATTGTTCGTTTGTAAGCAGTGCGCTTGAAAAAACGTAGCTGAACCCTTTTCGGTTGGGAATTAGACTTTGGTATTTGCGGTATACACGCATCCGACAGGTAGACAATGGACCCAGCGCGCCAACTTTAAAAAGGTACTTCGTCCACATGGTGAGACCAAGCAGGTTTACTAACGTGAAACAACAGGTTCAAAGAAATTGGGCAAATACTGAATTCCTTTAGGCCAAAAACTCGGTTGAAACTTGCGACTGGCATTGGCACTCTTCCAGTATTCTTTAAAAATATGATGTTTTTAGGTATAAAAACGGCTCATTTAGTCATCGATCGGGTTTGTATATTGAACCTAACGCTCGAAAAGTGAATTACTACACGAATCATTTGAGTTAAACACGCCCAAGCAGTAAAAATTCGGGCATAATGCACACGGTGGTCAAACCGAGAGCTATCTTTAACCTTTATACATCTTACACTTCAATTCTAGTCACTATCGACAAAAGCAACCGTTTCCTATCCGGTCCTAATTCTTCTTAATAAGGTGGTCAGTGAAAGATTTCGATAAATTTTGATAACTGGTCTTGGTAATTGTTGTCCCTTCTGTTCAATAGCACATTGTTTTCAATATTTCTGTACTATGTAAGAACCTTTCGTGAGAGTAGCCCCGATGATTAGATTCTTTGGCCTAAATCGTTCACTGAGGCTAATGATGGCACTAATTTGCAAGTTTTGATGGTAATTCCCCTTGATGATGGTGTAACTACAACAGTTTAAGGCCCACCTAGGAAATTAATCTTGATAGAATTTAATCACAGTTGTCTAACAGAACGCGTTGTGATTCCATCCCTGTTTCCCACTTGCATATCGCTCAATGGCTGTAGGCATGCAGGCATACGATTGCAGGTACGCATGTGCAGCCAAACACGAATAATGCAATTGCATTCGAGGGTGATGTGTTGGCAAATAAATATCCTGTTTCACTTGTTCACAGAAGCCAATCACCACCGCACCGTCTGTTCCTCTCAGCTCCATTCCGTGGATCGAGAACAAAGCTAGGAGTACATCAGGGCCACATTTCCCATTTTGCGCCCATGGCACTCCTACTGTTCCATAAAATTCATCCTGTCCTATAATAGCAGACGAAACTATTGTCAAATAAATTTCTACAAATACTAGGTTGATTTAAACTAAGAGTTCCACAGTAGCCTTGCCTGTGTTTAGCATCCCTTATGAATCAAATGGCCACGTTATAATATCAAGATCTGGTGACTTCTCATAGTGTCTTCTCGCATGCAGAAGGTTCCATTGGCAATCGCCAACTCGAGTCATCTGTATCGTTGGCGTGACATCAGGATTTCGATCAAAGATCAGCCAAACACCAGCAGCTTTGAAACATCGCCAATGAGGGCAGACGTGCCAAGACTTTTGGTGTTTAAACACTGTTGTCTTCGTAATATTTGCACATTATGGTGGGGAATTTTGTGAGTAACTCAAAACTTAATGTACAGAGTCCAAAAGTCCAAACTTCAGAACAGAATGGGTTAAGTTGGTTGGGACACTTTTTGTGCATGCTCACAGAATGACTCCCTGGTTGTATATTGTTCTCCGAGGCAGATAACGGTTGGAAGATGGTTCGTGTAAGAGTAGAACATGAACACTACTCCTCATGTCAGAGATGAACGCAACTGTGTTAACTTCACATGAATTACGCCAATCAGTAATCTGAGCAGAAATGCTTAATAAGAAGTAAGATGAATGCCACGAGATCGAATTATCCGGCAGAAGAATCGACAATATGTACTATTTGATTTTGATTAATAAACGAAACTTTTTGTATGCTCGACTCGGTTATTTGATCTAGAGTTAGTAGCATCTAGAGGTAGAGGCCGGAGACAAGATCCATTGCCGACTGACGAGTCAAAGCTAGAACAGACTTATTTTGCCCTTTTTCCGTTTCAGAATAGTTCTAGTTGGCTGATCGATGATATGGGCAAAAAGTATGAAGACTTTAACCAGTGGACTGACTGGTGTAGGAGCAGTTAGACTACCTTGTTGGGTTCCATGAGATATCCCGAAGTGTTGGTTGGGAACTCATTCCCGCAGTCAGTGACGTTCTTCCTTTCGAAACGTTTATCCCTTTATATAGCTTCGCAACCTATTGTTTTGCCATCGACCTTCAATACTCCTCATTCTTTTTTGTTTGACCAGATGACGCCGTTAGGTGTTAATCACAACCAGAGCACGATGATACAAGGTCAATCGCTTTATAACCCGAAATGAAATGAACCAAGAGCACAGTCTTACAGACCCTAAATAAGGTCATCATAGTTGCTATCCGGTTGACTACTTGATTCCTGTCTATTAGAAAGTCCATTCCTGATTCGACCACCTGTTGAATGGGGTTGAAATAACAGCATGTTTCTAATAAACCGCTTGTAGCGTACAGGACGACAGAATAATACTACCTTCGAAAATTTTGTTTCATCTTATTACCATTTACATTGGAAATCAAACCAGGGAGGAATAAACCCGAGGTATTACAGGGTCATCAAATGAACACATCAAGCTTGTCGTAGATATTTTCCCCATATCGAAGAGAACCAGTTAACCGCTTCCAGTTAAGGGAAAATATCTCATCTTCAACAGCGTGTCTGATTTGCGAAACAAATACGTGAGTTCATATCTTCTACCATCAATCCGATGTTTGACATGTTAAAGCACGAATTTGTAGCCACGCCACCAACTAAGTCCACTGATAATCTAATTTTTTCTAGCTCGGTTTCCGAGCTCAGAAACCAGAAACATTTGAAAATAAGTTATCCTCATTTCATCAAGTCTATTAATGAAGAACAATCCTGATGCGAAAAACTATCGAACCTTCTGTGCCTACTGGTCAAAATATGATATAGTAAACCTGCCAGTAATGAAACCGGACCGGATCTGGGTCTGATCGGACTTTCACAACTGTAACATTGGCAAATGCTAGCATGAAAACTTTGACCACTAAGCCTGTCCAATTCAGACGAGTCCACAGGAGCCGTCCGTCGAATGAATGAATGGGAATTTTAGGTTATATAATCAAGTGCATTATTTTGAAGCGCTCGTGCATTTAATGTTTCTCTTCGTCTACATGGTTTTTCAACTATCCATTTTTGATCTATTCATTTGTCACTCTTAAATTAGTTCGTTTTACTAGACTGTGTTGTAAGATAGCAACAATAAAACATTAGTTCAAGGCTAAGTTATCGGGATTGAACTTTTGTCGTAAGATGGCATTGCGAATCAAAGCCCATCTTTGCATGGCTAACAGCCGTGGGAAATGGACTGAATAGTCTGCAGACAATTTTCTCAGAGTAGTTTACAAATCTAATTAGCAAAACTTGGTTCTATACTTGGTTCTTACTCCAGCATACCTTGCATAATTACCTAATAGCAACAGACTTTTCCCCATTCGCGTAAGTCTGATTTTTAAACAATTGAAATCATTTGGACGCGGTACTGATGTTCACCAACTACGGTGTTCTCTGTAGATTTGTCTTAGTTTTGTTGACCAGTTAGTAAAACAAACCGAATACGTCGTTCATTCGCATCAATTAGATCAAAAATGGATAGAAACTAATCAAAATCCAAAGCAAGATAGATCTGTTCTTGTCTATCCTGTCACCATGCTGGCTTTTCTGGCTTGTTCCACAGGATCAGTTGCAAGTGGCCGATAGGTGATTGGCCTGATGGTCATTTATATCCTGTTTGACTTTACATGATTTCCAGCACGTAATGCTAGTAAATTGACAAAACCAAACAACAAAGCAATTCACAAGTGAGTGCTTTTTCCAGTGCGAAACCAATTTGTTTATAATGGTTTATCATTCATCACGCAATAGCCTACTTGTGTGTAGGTCCGTTGTCAAGTGTTTTCCTTTTTGCCAAGTTCGTGTTCGTTCAGATGAAATCCCAAAAATAGTGCTTAATGTGCTGGCATTATTAGATTGTGTTGTGCATAAGGAGTGATTAAATATTTCTCAATGCACTCGGGTAACGCGTTTCGACATCGTATTAAATCAGACTGTTTGGCTCCCGTAATAAGCAATGCGTACACATAGGAACCCCGATAAGGGATCAGGTTCGATTCAATACTCACGGTGCATTGGTATTGACGATATAGACCGGTCAGGTAACGTGATGCTCTACGACGCAGATCGTTCACCCAACCGTTCACAGGACTTCCACAAGGACCAGAGCGAAGAAATGCTGTATAGGTCATCATCCCATCAGGTTGTGTATGAAATCCCATTTGACGAGAAGGACCAGTGGATGCCACCGACTTTGTATTTCTCGAACTACAAGCGGAAGAACATCGTCGCACTGGTTCCGACTTGTTCAGAGCGTTCGGAGTAGAAGAAACATTGGAATTCCAGTCACCCTTGGCAAGCCGTGAATGACCACGTTCGGATGCTTGTTGAATAGGATTCTTGCCACTTTGGTGTACTGATGCATTCCTGGAAGACATCTTACTAGAATCTTCCGATCTTGGGTCGACAAAGGAATAACAGCAATGTGATTTCTGATTAGCTTCGTGACAGACAACATATGATGAATCGTACTGATCTTCGAAAGTGGCTGACAACGGTCGTCCTGTGATCTGAGTAAAAGTTTTTAAGCATGATGAAGGCCTTTTTGTTGGATGTTCTAATTTTGAATTCTCATTTTCACCAGAAAACCGGCTGACTGCAAATTCTGTGTCCGCTGTCTCTTCGACATCGTCTATCGAGGTAGGGCTTTCTATACTGGCGTCTCGATCTCGCAAATTTGTTTCATCTCGTGGTTTCATCTCATGGAACCAGCGACCTTCCTTCCTCCCTAGTTCTGAAGGTCGTTTATTCATCACTGTTGCACGGGCAGAGCGACAGGCCGAGCCGGATTGACTGATAATCAGCTCACGTGTACGTGCACAGGGCTTTTCATAATATAACGGTCTTTTCATTTCTAGACCACCGAAAGCCGTGTGTTTCTGAGAATGTTGTTGTAAATACTGTTTAAGTGTTGTTGTGGGAGACTGAAGATAGGATTGAACACTTCCTGATCGACGGGGTTGCACAATGACCGGCCATGATGTTGTATCAATTTTAGATAGACTTCTATTTAAATGTCTGCCTCTCACGGTATCTGAATGTGATGTCCGATTACCCATGCCTAGAAAATTAAATCGTCCGGATAGCCATCATTAATTAATATAAATTAAAGACCACCAACTACCCATCGGACCGACTAACGAAGATCGTGTGCGAGCGAAGGCCGCAATTTTAAATTGACAATCGATATTCGTCTTTCCGCATCATTATATTCGCATGAAGTAATCCACACAATGATTGGTACCTGACTTCACGTGCTCTGTGTGGTCCTTGTACACTCATCGTTCTTTAGTTTCAGTGTAACCTTTTTGTACATAGTCCTTTGTTGTTTTGCGAAATAAAAGCAGATGTTCTGTGCAATTCCCTGGGTTACCGCGTCTGGTTCCCGATTTGCATACCTACTGTTATTAATCACCACGGCTCAACGAATTAGTTAGTCTAGCTTTAAGAGTGATTGAAGCTTGACGTTTACGGAAACGGTCACATTGGAAGAAAAGACAAGAATTCGCTGAGGAGCAGGACTCTTTGTTTAGTTGGTTCTGAACCTGTGTTGGTCATTTTGGCCTGTTCTGAGTTAGCGTTAACTTTTCCCCAAGAACTCGGTGCTAATCATTTTTGATGCTTCCCCGTTAGAGCGTCTGTAGCTGCAACTCACCGTGGAGACAATCGAATCTCGAACAGGAATCCCAAAACAATTGTTTCAAAAACACTTTATATTGGAAAAAATTAACCAAGTTTACCATTCTTATTGATGGTGCTGTATGAAATATACTGTCTTAGTCTGCCCAATTTTTTTTCAACATGTGCGTGTCCCTAATCTGAATAATACAAATTAAACTGATTTTTAAAGTAATTTTGCCTATTTCCCTCCTTCTATTTATGTCCTAATTTAAGCATGCCTATTCCGGTTCAAGCAGACGTCCTGAACTGCTTGCAAACATTTGGTATGTGACCTTCGGACGTGCTTTTTATCATATCCTACACCCATAAAATCGTGTAACATCCACATCCAATACGATAGATGAGACTCTGGTCCGTGCCCAGGTGCAAGGATTATGGTGTACATATCACGGAGCCGAAGAAATACCGATCGACACGGCAACACTCCAATTAATGAACCACTAGCAGGTCAAGCACAGATACCTTGTCTGATGAAACAAGAGACATTTACAAATTTCGTCAAACTAAAATCAAGCATCAAAGTGATTCACATTTTCTCCGAACGACCGATGTCACCATAAATCTTAAAATGATTTGCCTTTAGTTTCAGCTACACATTGGTAGAAGTAAAGGTGGAAATCAGTTTTCATCGCATTCGGTTCTTGCTGCTTACCATATTCGTTTCATTTCACCACCAACTTTGTAGAGTAGTAGGCTGAAATGGCTTACGGTGGACTGGTTAAGCTTTACAAGATGATCATTGGTTAGAAAACAAGCATCTGCAAAAAACATTGGCACAAATCAAGGATTGACAGAATACTTAGAATTGTCCGCTGTTTCACTCTGGCAGGAAGCTTTACTAGGTTGGCTTCCCCGTTGGATCAATACATACTACGATGGAAAGGATAAGTTGAGTTGCGGAAATGCCTTCATTGTAACGTGTGTTTCGTAGTCTTCAAGCAATGCAACAGTTATAAACACACAGTTAGCTGCTTACAGTCAAGGGACCCACCGACGTCAGGGTAGAAACAAAGCAAAGCAGACAATAGTTTGGTCATTCAAGACACCCCGCAGCCATTAACTAGCTTATACATCAGAGTCAACGAAACTGTGGCACAATTCCTTCAGAGTACCTATCACAAGCTCCGTCGAGCACCGAAAACTCTCAGACCAGTGAAGGATTTCAGGAATAGAAAACACCTCCGGGTTCTGGTTCAATCAGAAAACATCGATCGACCAGAGAGCGAAAAAAAAATAAAACGAATTCATTTTCTTGCAATTTTCCGAGCTATTAGGCTACCTCAGATAAACCTATGCATCTGGCTGGCTTTGCTACCACCATCTGCTGGAGTATCGCTGGAGTTTCGAGTTCTTGTTTGATAGTAATTGCCACTAAGTTAAGATTTACTTTTGCCCGACAATTCACTATCAGCACTTCATGTCCCTGATCCAACTCAGGAGCTTAGCCATTAATCATTTCAACACTCTGTATCAACTGGATTTTAGTTCATTCTATCCTATCTATCTCCAGTTCAGACGGCCAATTATTGTCGGACGCTTAAACGTCATTGGTGATTGATATGCTCGTCGTTGTCAGTGAGCTGTTTTATCGATCGCCTCACGTTGACCCATCTACATCGCGAGTAGGTAATGAAGGTTACTGATCAGATTACCTGAAAAAACGGTCTAAAACCGTGTCCTTTTGTGACACATCACAGCGCGCACGGACAGCGAGAACACGACACGACGGTCGAAGTAACCGGAAACAGTGTTTATGTTGCCCAACCACTGGCCAATCAGAACAGCAACTTAACCGACCATTTGCATGGTACTTTCTAGTCATTCTGACATCACTCTGGTACAGGTCGGTTGTGGCTTAAACAGGCGATGGACCAGTCGTAGGCCTGAAAGTCAATTGGTCGCCGTCACTAAGGTACGCACAATGAAGAGACTGAAGATAATGAGATGTGGCCATTAGACAAATGGATAGACAAGTCAAAGTGGGGATGGTGTCAATTAAGGATGACATCCACATGCAGACACAGTGACCGAACGCAGGGGAACACGACAAGTTATAGACACGCTCATATGGGTATGTGTGACTCAATAATTTTCCCCATAAGGAATTAATAGATCACTTTAAACCCGGATTCCACGATCTTTAATGCACTGGATGTGCGGAATCCTACAATTCCAAACGGCACACTTTACTTGATGCTATCACGTGTGATCTGTGTGGCAATGAGCAAACCCCTCTGATGAACAATGATTGAAGGTGAATCAACTGGACCTGAAAAGCAAACGATGAGAGGTTGATGCGCCAGATGATTTGGGGATATAGTCAACAGAGCGAGAAAAAAGCAGGCTGAATCAGCTAAAAGCTGAACAAAGGGTCAATAAATAAAAGCGACTTTTTAAATTGTATTTCAGAGCAACACCCACGGCTGTTGTGTTAGATCAGAGTAGAGGTAAGAAAAGCTAGTGAACGCATGTCACAAGTTCCAGCGCGATAGCGCAGCAAAGTGTTATAAAAGGTAAGAGTTGATTTCATTGGGTTAGATAAAGGAATAGTAAAAGTTAACAGTAGGCGGGTTAAACCGAATAAAGTCGATAATCAACGCAAAAGGACAAATCAATCACAATCCAATGTTGGTTCAACGAAAACAGTCTACGGGTGATGTACGTGAACCTATTCAGTGGACCACATTGTGAAGTGCACACATCCAAATTCTCCCCAAAAACGGCGCTAGGATGAAATGCAACATCACAGAGTATTGAACACAAAGCATTTGCAACAATTTATAGCGAATAAGAACGCTAATCGATGCTTGATACTCAGCATCTATTGGTCTGAAATGTTAACTGATGACAGCATGAACTCTCCGGTCTATAGGCCTTTTCAAGAGGTGGAAATGCCGCGGTGGTGATGAACTCAGTCACTCCCACGAGATGTCTGAAGAAGCCTGCTGCGGTTCCGATCACTTTTGTGAGTTTATAAAACGATGTCAGTTGGATATGGATCAGACGGTCTGCTGATTCCGTTTGAAGAAAAGCTTATACCGTATTTTATTACCTAGTTTTTGGCAAGAAAACCTCTGGAACAAAACTAGCACTCAGTTAGCTTTCGAGTGCCAACATGGACCGCAGCCGAATAACGAATAACTAAGATTGAGAGTGTAAATGAATTTGATGGACTTAATTTCATGGCTGTCGACAACGACCAGCTTGATTGCGGATTGTTGTTTGCAACTCGATTCTCCCCTCCTGTATTTCGTGATCAATTTCAACTTCCCAGTGTCGAATTTACCGGCGGACGGTTGATCCTGATGGTCAAGTCTCAGACCAATAGGATCCTCTGATTAGCTTGCCGACCGTGGTTGGGCGACTGGCCATGCAAACGTTTCAAGATCAAACCAATTTTCCAACCAGATGTTCAGCAAGGGAACAATTAAGCTAGTATCTTTTTATTTCTTATAACCATACATTTCCTCTAAGAGACCTAGAAACAATTCAGAACCACACTTCTGCTTTCCAGAGAGTGCATCTGCTGTCCGATCGGCAATGACAAAACTTTACAGTCAACCTGAATGCATTAACATAGTTGTGGGATATGAACATTGCCGCGATCCTATATTTGGCGAATATCGATGGACGGAGAAGGAACAAATCCTCGAAATGCGGAAAGTAGTGCCAGATCAGTCGATGGGGTTCACACGTCCTTGGATATGGTGTAACCTTGACTACTCGCGTATTTGTTTTTAACCTTGAAATGCAGATACCTAAGGAACTTGGACTTTGAATACAAAGTGTTGCACGATAGTAATTCCTAGTTATGCCATAGGATGACATCAAGATTAAACTATTCCCCTACAACACCAGCCCTCAGCAAAACCAACCTTTGGACCAATAGGAGGTGGGCCGGTATCCAATGACCTATACACCAAGAACTAGGTGTCGAGGCTGTTTAGTGTAATAAATCCAATAAAGTAATTGTCTGCAAAAGAATAAGACGAGAATTCCATCACTCCACTCATGCTTCTTTTTACTAGGGAATTCTGGTGCAAAAATCGAGCAAAATTGTTATCGAAAATAGATCAGGATTAAATTCGAATCCAAGCAATATATCTTCAAACTACTGGTCACCGCCTTGTGTCACATCGGAGCCGATGGTCTTCAATTAGGTACAGAATTTCTTGACATATCTTAGCTTCATTCAATCCATTCAATTTCGGTTTAGGCTTGTACTGCCTGTGCCAGTCCAGTTCATCCGAGTGCAATTGAACTCTAGGTCTAAGCAACAGCCCAACTTCAAATAACTGTTCTAAGAATAATCTCACAGAGTACACTGAGCAACAACACAGTGTGACGAATAAACTCATTCTCCGTTATTAGTAGTCATGTCAATAAATAATGTTAAATATGATTTACTACAAACGAGAGGGTTGTGATGGATTACAATTCTAATAGCCAAGGCAGGCCCACTTGTGTGTGTGTGTGTGTGTGTGATATGGGTTGAAGACTGAGTCATGGTCTGGGGGAATGTGATTCATACCCGTTTCCCGGGTCTGTAAGGGATTCGGGAGATTTTCGGGGTGGGAAGTGGGCCAGGGAAACTTTAGTGGTTACACAAACTCTTCTAGGGCACAACGGGAGCATAGCATAGATCAGTGTATGCAGCCTCAGCTCAACTTTGTTGTTTATCACTGTACTCTGTGGGCTTATTCAGAAAGCTAAAACAAGCCAATGAACCAGATGTGCCTCGTGAACTTAACAGCTACATTAAGTGCCATATGCAGTTGACTCTGACGTATGCTCGCATTCAGTTTATCGACAACGATATTGCAAACCTGGACTTTTCTAAGTAGTACTGGACCATTCTGAGAAGGAACCGATTGGCAGGCACTCGCGTCTCTTTACCCTGTCAGGCTCTTAATGAGTGAGATCCCTTATAAGTGAATTGGAATGAAGCCATTTTAAATCTTCACAAGTGCTCAGCAGACTGACGAAGGAAAAGAAACAGACCCTGTTATCATACGTCGACTTGACTCTTGTTAAATGAATCCAATGAAAACTCTCTTCATTAGGAAAACTCGTCAACCCGGCGAAAGCAACAGGTGACTTTCTTTCTGATCCAGTGAAATACGTTCACAGTTACTCGTCTTTTGACTTGGATAAAACGCTACTTGAAGCACTATCACTAGGACAAAAATTCGGTTGTCCCGGAAATAAGGTTAAACAATTGGGCATGGAGGTCGAATTTGAGAACCTTTCCGCGCAAACCACAGATCTGGCTTTATCATCACCATATGAGTCGGAGAAACTAAAGACTACCCTGGTTAAAGCCTGCTATCACTACAGAGACACTAAACCGTCAACCAAAGGAATAGTGACTACAGAACACCTAAAGCGTCTTAAGGAATTGCAGACTAATAAAAAGAGGTTATTTTATGAAGACCAGACAAAGTTGCGGGAATAGTAATTCCCAGCAAAAAGGACTACATAGAAAAGTTGAAGTCTGTACTAGGTGACTCGTCGAAGTTCGCGTTTAACTCGACCGGAGAAGATAAAACGATTCACATAGAAAAGTCGATTTCCAAGAAAGTATGGTTATTGAAGTAGAAGGAAATCATAGCTGCAGATACATTTGAACGAATACCACCAACCGGGACAATTATTCCGGGACTACACACTTGTGTACTACATCAGTTTGCCCTTTAAGGATGCCACTCCAGCGGAAATCATCTATCACAAATTGCCCAGAGCTGTCGATAAGACGTTCCACGCAG
>LUCM01003775.1:0-62163 GCA_008360955.1 Fasciolopsis buskii
AAATTTATTAAGTAGTTGAAACAAGCCAAGGGACCCGGCATGTACTGAAAGAGCTTAGTTAAGTATATTAGGTTCTGTACGAAAACTGCGTCCGGCTAGAGCTCCTATTCAGTCCTTGGATGGACTTGCATAACTAAATCTAATTTTTCCAAAGCAATATTATAACTCTGTTTAAGAAGAAAATGGATTATACATGTACTAAAACGTCACGTCAAAAGACAAGCTTTTTGACGAAACCGTGTTACCATGTCCATCATGACCGACGGATTAGAAACGAACGTTTGTGGACTCAACTATATGTGTTCGACCAACTGAGCGAGGAAGAAAACAATCTTTTCGAGGAATTGCGTTCAAATCCTTGTATTAAACAGATTGAACCAGAAGCGTCAAGTGTTGATGCCAACGTATTGGGAAAGATCAGAACCATCGAGTCAATTTCAGTAGAAACCCAATTGATTTGTTCACAATTTGTCCGTCTTCAAGTTAGAAAAGGCATTGTTAGACGTTTTAATCCTATGGGGGCCCAAATTTTGTTTGCCCAAATAGCAGAGTGCACGAAATGGGACTTAGAAAGGTGGATTCGAGAGTCATTTTCTCTCAAGTGTCGAGTTTATCTCGCGTTTCATCACAAATTGGAATAACTTTCCATCAGTATCATTATGGTGCTAGAACATTACCAACAGGGGTTATTAAAAGCCAGAACATAAGAGACGGTTAATGGAAATGCAGAGAAACGCAGACATCATGTTGTCAAAACCAGATAAGGGTGCAGGCATAATTCTCCTTAACAAGTCTGACTATGTAACGAAAATGGAAGCCATTCTGAGTAACAAGTCAAAATTTGCGAAATGACGAAGGAGAATGATAAAACGCATCAGACTGAAAAATCGTTGTCTAGCTTCCTGGGACGGCTGAAAATAGAGAGTATCAGAGATTCGAACAGATTTGGCCTACGGGAACTGCTATTCCGAGATCGTACGGCCTACTCAAAATACGTAAAAGTTGAGTTCCTTTGAGACCTATTATCGACATATGCAATTCGCCGTATCATGATGTGGCAAAATGGCTGGCTAGGTTACTGGGACCTGTTAGGCAGGTCGCAGCAGATTCAGCCTCATTAGACAAATTGTTGAGTTTGTCGACTCCCGCTGGAAAAAACTAAATAATGAAGGAATGAAGAATGCTTTTCTTTTAGACTTTAACGCCCTTTTTACCAACTGTTCCGATTACGGAGGGGACATTCGAATACATCTGATGACTACATCCGAGAACAGTGCATTTAGCCGCAAGTCTTCCGATAGCAGACTTGAAACAACTATTGTCATTTTGTACCTACAACGTCCAATTTAAATTCAATAATCAAATTTACCGTCAAAAGGGCGGCGTAGCGAGCGATCCCCACTCGGTTCCGCTACTAGCTGAATTTTCAATGCAAAGCTGGGAACGTGGGACCA
This sequence comes from Fasciolopsis buskii, assembly GCA_008360955.1. Lineage (NCBI taxonomy): Eukaryota > Metazoa > Platyhelminthes > Trematoda > Plagiorchiida > Fasciolidae > Fasciolopsis > Fasciolopsis buskii. Next base: position 1,455 of record LUCM01003775.1, read on the forward strand.
CTCGATCTGTCAATACAATCGCTCTACTTATATAAGGCGTTATGTGCGATGACATCTTCTGTGTACAACCCCTCGACTAAAACTAAAACAACCGTTTGAATATGGTTCAACTCGCTCACGCAAATGTGAAAAATCACAACAGAGTGGAGTTAAAACAATGGAGAATTAGCTTTTCTTAAGGATGTTTTTGTACGGACTAAGTCGTCGAGAAGACGGCTCAATTAGGCGATCAGAGTACAGAGGAAAACCATATGGAATGGGCAATACATCAACTTCCACAGGCTTTGCTACCTCTTAATGTGAGAGGAACTTTAATTAGATGGTCTTGATTGCCAGGAAAAAAGGATATGCACAGGAGATTACTCTGAGTGAACTGCAAACGGTCAGAAGAGTATTTCACTGAAAAATGGGTTTCCCAATTAGGATTAATCGACAAGGATTGTTGGAGGCAGAAACAGGACAGTTCCTTTAGGAGGGCGACGGTGGAGAGAGAAAGCCCAGTAAACATTATCTTCTGGCCATTCATAGATGACCACGCTAGCAGAGATAGCCGACGAAAGGACCTGTGTAGGTGGGCTAGATCAATAAGACATGTTACGCAAGCCAAGCCTTTCAAATCTTGTTCAAATCCCGCCCGTTAGTGTCATTACGGTTGATAAGACAAAGTCCCTGATTCTGCACTCGTGAGCACCACCCGGGCATGGTTAGGGCACTGGACAAGAAGTCACTTAATAGCGCAGTCGTTTTCACATCTTAGGCACAGACTACCACGCCGTGAAAGTGACGCAAAGCTTTTCCGGACCCTGTATAAGGTCAGAGTGTTCAACAAACCAGGTTGGCAAAGTAGTCGCTCTCTTGAGCCTGTGGAAGCTGTCGCAATCGGTCTTCACAGTCCTCCACTGTGTTCTCAAAAACCAGGAGTTTTGCACGACTGATTCTAGATGATAGTCGTCGACTTCAGTTTCATTCGGAGCTTTCCACAAAGTTAACTTCATAACGGAATGCCCAAGATCTAAGCAAACGGTGGGGTCAGACCAAATACACCATGCACTCAGCAGTAACTGCCACGCAGGACTCCATACCTTGTAAACCTCACAAATGGAATATTTCTTTGACCGCAGTTGCTCAGTTGCACGCTCGCAGACCCAACCTCCCGGATGCTAAAGTGAGGTAAGCAAATCGCTGAGACTTCAAGTGACCAGGAACCTGAGAGATGGCTGCGAGTAGTGGTGGTGTAGGAAAAAGCCAAATGTAATGGCTATAGGCAGTAGTCGCAACCTTTGTCGAATGACTGAGATTACTGGTTTACGCCATAGTGCATTTTCCATTTCTGCCTCCAAGTGAACTGATACAAGCAGATACTATCCCTCCATCAGAAATGAGTTTTCTAAAAGTCATAAATCATCTATACCAGAGGGGTTACCTCCATCCATCCTCGAGGATGATGGCGAAATGTTCGCAGCTGAGTCACCAAAACCCCAGAGGCCTACCAGGATTGCACCAATTTAAAAGAAGTGTGACTGACTCTCATATGAAACTCACATGGGACTTAGTTGGGCAGGCATGCTGTCTAAATTGCTAACATGGTACAACCCTCCACTGGTGAAAGTCGAAGGTGTGGGAATCACGCCGGCTTTGGTCGCTGTCGAGATTGCATTGATCAACTAGTCAATTTTGACAGTTTTAGTTGTTATGTCTAGGGAAGCTTATTGCTTTGTGTGGTGTAGTGTGCAGTTGTTGACGGTAACCAAGTGAATTACAGTCTGAGGTCCTTTTATGAGTCATCGAACGTAAATTATTTGTGGTGATTTGTATGGATGCTTAATGGGGAAAATCCAATATTATAATTCACCTTGGAAGGGATGTCGGAGGTGCTCGCGCGTATGGGACCGCATAAAGTAGTTTCATTGGGAACTGTGACCAATGACTATGAATCACAAGACAGATTCAGAAGAGAAAGGTGCGTTTACCTTAAACTGAAACGCTACCGCAGCGTGAAAACTTCAATCCACCGGTATTCACCTGCAATTCTGAGGGCCACGCAGGCCATGACGGTTTCCAATTCCGAACGTAAACAGAGTGGGAGGTTTTACGGGGACCTACTGTTTCCAATCACACAACCTCGAAAACATGCGACAGTTTTCGTTAGGTAGAACCTGGCAATTTAGTCTGAAACGTTTCGTTCGTTGTTCGGAAGACATCTCCGAAACGCAAACACAACAGTTCCCACCCGACTCGAACAAATTCATAACTAACCCCACCTCCGCGTGTTATGCTCCCGAGATGGCTACCTATAAACAAGATGCCGCTCATCGGCCTGGCATGGCGATTCTATTATCCAGTTCCTTGAAAACACAATCAATGATCTGATCATTCCAGTTGCTGATTGCTTATAACTGGAATTTCTTTCTGCTTTGACGAAACCAAACAGTTGCATTTTGCTAACGGCTTTCGTGTTGAGTGAGACAAGAAGAGTGACAGTTCAGAAGAGGTTGTTTGGCGATCAGGTTGCATTCCATCTCATAGATCATCGGCCTAGTCGATTTCGTGTTTTTGGCCATTCCACGGAGGTCGATTGATGGATTTCACTCCGTATTGTTCCCCACATTACTTAGAACTGATATTTCAAAATATTCTGAATTAGGTGGAAACGCTTCTCTTTGGCCAGGTCTAACAATCGAACGTCTGTTGTCGGACTGTAAATTGGCGCATTGCCAGCCAGTTCGCAGAAACAATAGTGCACGTCAAAGTTTGATCACGTCTCCGTCCGACTTGAAAGAGATCCCACTAAGCCTGTCGAATGGTGATTCATAAATGTTGTGTCATATTTACAAAACGAAATGCGAAATAGCATAAAAGCTGTGTGATTTTTCTCCTGTTTCCTGTGTTAGCATGTCAATTTGCATTCAGGTGTAACTGCACGGCCAATGTAAAATCGAGCACATGAACTCAGTCAATTACCATAATGGGGATTCGTCAACAGTATGGGTGCCTTCGATTTTTTGCGGTGGTTCAGTCGATGAACTGGTGCCAATCACATGCGTAAACAATGCCCGTATTTCCAACCAAACTGTAGAAAAATCGTGAAATGGAGTAGGCCGAAACGATGGGTTTTGTGGATCGCGAAAGCAGCAACTATTGTATTTGCCACGTTTGCATCACGCTGACTTCTACCATTTTCTTCAACTGAACTCATCACTTGTGCTCCTTAAATCAAGCAGCACACAAACAAGAATTCATAAGTGTTCATTCCAAGTTATTGTTACCCAAATTTTGCAATTCGATAGGTATGGAATATTGCATTTCATTACAAGTTCTTCGCAATGCTCACTTCCATTCCCAACCAAATTTAGTTTGTTAGACAGGAAACGATCATCAGCAAGACGCTCTGACTTTGGCTATTTTGCACAACACCGTCACGTCTACAGTTTTCTCTCTTAAATTTAGACACTTTTATGGGCAAGGCTTATATCTGTTGATCACGTGGGGCCACAGCGCCAATAAGAGTTTAACAATTTCGTCTCTGTTCACAGTATGTTTTATGATTAGTTGCAATTTGCCTTTTGAACCGGCTTACAGCAACTCAGCTGACCACTCACCATTGCGGTCAAGTACTCGAGTCGCGCATAGTTCAGTCCCAGATTATCCACAATCGACCCCGAATTGACTGTGGTCTGTTTATTGTACAGGTCAAGTGGACACAACCGTACTATTCGAAATCTGTTCCAGTCGGATCAGTTGGGAATTTTCTTTGAGCAAATTATTTTCCTATTTTTGGGATTATCATTCCCCGTTTTGTCATATCTTTCTATTTCGTTGTTTCCGATTGCACTGCCGTGCAGTGTGATGTTTATTATTTCTTTCCAATGCAGATTTCTATTGGACAATCCGGAAAGAAAAATTCACACCTACTTGATTGAGATTTGTCGAGTTAGACGTATCGCTTATCGCGTCATGAGTTAGCAGTCACAAATAAGTGTTCTTGATTTATCTTACTGTTTTAACTTAAGCCGCGGAATTTTATCCCTCACTTCTATATTTCCTACACCGGTATTTCTTATTCTCCAACTTCATCGGGCCACACTGGACGAATCAGATTATGAAACGAATACGTCAGTGTACTTCCACCGATGGCCTTTATCCACTCGGCGACATAGTCCGTAAAGCCACCAGATCGGGGTCGAACGATCCGTCCGTCTTTCAACTCGAACCACACTACTCCCGGTGAGAGTTCTCTCGGGTTATTACGAACTACTTACAGACGATTTCCACTGACAAGGAAACCATTTAGTTCCAAAATGGCAACCGACCTAACCACCGAGGGCGAGCTGTCAGAGATTGCAAGAAATATGTACGAGTAGCATCCCGTACGCGGCCCCCTAGGTCCATGGATTAGACCCTATTGAGAACACGTGATTGTCATAAAAGATTATATTCGCACGGGATTTGACATCTGTTTTTGTTTGAAAAATGCGGTGAAGATATTTCTGGGCCAAGTAGTAGTAAGATTCATTGACTGACGGATAAATCAGCATGTCCAGAATAGTTGATGTCATTGCTGTCTGTAATTTTTGCTATTAGAGGCATTTCGATCTGAGCTATCAAATTTCACAGCATACCTCGAGAATCCTAATTCTTCTCGCCGCGGTAGCGCATTCTCCGTTACCAAGAGCTTCAATCATTTTTGGAGAGAACGACATTTGCTGGTTTTGCTTGCACCGGTGCGTGCGTGCGTGCTGATTTACTTTTGCTGCTTTATTAACATTTATTCTAAATCATATCGAATTACCAGTCAGTAAACAAATTTTTAAAAAACACTTACAACACACCTAAAAATATTTACATTATCCTTAAATGTGCTTTACAGTTCAACCGATGTTGAACGCATCTCCACATATTTCCCGATATTCGGACGCAGATGTAGGTTTAGACAAACTGGATCGTGCATGATGTCAATGTACCTCACCCGTCAGCTGGGTAGTAACCGACCTGCTTCGAGTCTTGCTCATATCTCATACCTGATTGGCTAACTATCACCATCACTTCCTGGGTCCAGATATCAAGAATCCAGTTGAAAGGGTTTTATGAAAGGGGGCTATAAATAATATGCGTAAGGCTCACCAAAATAAACTTCTTGATCAGCGCTTAAACTAACCAGACAATCTACTAGTAGACGCAAGCTCTTCGTTTTACAGCAGAAACCTAGACGAAACAAACTCCACCTCAACACGTGCTTAAATCCATGAGAACAATTATACCTCTGTCAAAATTGCCTCATACAAATGTGCTGGCCATCAGGACTGACACCAGTATGGCCCCAGTCGGTCGGATGCGGATTCTTGGTGTTCAAACAATTCATGACATCAATCCATGGTCGGATCGTAAATTATCACATCTGCATCCGATTCTTGGTTAGTATCTCCGACAGTCTTGGTATCTTGCCATTAGTAATCTTTGATTTCGCGAGTCACATCAAAAACGGTGTTGCCAATAGGTCGATTAGCGGCTATCATCCGATTTCCATTTTTCCCCCGCCCCACACCCTTCCTGTAGTCAAATCTCACCAAACACCCACGTGCAATCGCTCTTCATGTGCAGGGAGTTTATCGCCCCATTCATCACCGAGAATTCCTGTTAATGTAACTGCACTTTTTCACAGTCTCTGGTCACCTCATCTTCTTCTGTATCAACACATTATCTGTCTACGGCGCTGCTGATTTTCCGACTTGCCAAAATGACTTCCGATCGGTATTCATCAAATGAGCACTTTTCTAGCCAGCGCAACCGTGGGCATCAAACGGTTCGCGCACCTGCTTAACATGTGAACTAACCATCACTTTAAGTTAACTGCATGTGTTTAAGACGGACAGCTCCACTCAGGCAAGCACACAGAGGCTAACTCACTCATTGTGGCCAGCTGAAACCTGCTCATTTGGCAGCTTTCGACGCAAATATATTTGTTTCTCTCGACCGTGATTAATACAAACTTTGTTCCGGACTTCTCCTGGCAGCCCACGAAACTTCAGTCAGTTGTCATGCTCCCATGTTTGTTTCACCCACTGTCCCTCTCAAAACAATAGCTACCCGGAACGAAGGATAGTGTTCAAAGCTTTCGTCGTACTTAGGCCACCTACAAAGGAGTCATCTACCAGTGTGCCTGGATTCTTATGGCCCAGCAGCCCATGGCTGTGAAAAATCAATAATCTGTAGTTGAAATATCATCTAGTGAAGAGCCTTTCCAATAGCGTAAAGATTAAACCGTTAGCCTCAAAATCGTCGTCCTGGGTCCGCATCCCAGCTAGGGAGTGGTGGATATGCATGGTTGGTGATTCCTAACAAGGATAAAATACTTGTGCAGTGCTTCTAGTATTTTTGATTGCTGAATTGATATCCCATGATGAATAATTTTTTGAGAACCTCCAATCTCATGCTTCTAATACAAACTTCTAGCAGTAACTAAACCTCAATAGTGGTTGTTTTTGTTGTATCAGTGTATTTTACCGCTGAATTGTAATGAACAAAGAACTCCGTGAGGTTTAGTGTCCTTCATTAATTATTAAAACTGCATAGACAATTTAATTTAAATTTATATGACGCGGACAAACGGATTCTATTTTTTCTTGCTCGAGTTAACAGTTGTGTCATTTCTTCCAACCGTGATACTGCTGCAGGGAACGATTTGATGATCACGGGACTGAAAGGTGCTCATTTTTTAATCAAGATATGTACCCCTTGAGATCCATAGTTTCTAAATTCACTTTAATTTAAGTAACTTGGACGCGGGTAATCAAACAGTCGATATGGCCTGTTTTGTGTGTCTGCATAGACACGGTATGCTCTAGTTAACTTTCACCATGTTAACTGTCACAGGCCGACCAAGTTCACTATCTGAAGCAGAATATAACACCTGAGTATGAAACAGCGGCGATAAGAACGTGTTACAGCTAGTGCGCAATAGAACATAATAACTTGAGAAATTGCCGACTGTTAGATGTTCACGCCTATCTCCCAATCGGCTTGTCCTGATCTCACCATCAGCGTCATCCTTCTCGCCACAAATGCGAACTTTTGTGCTCCCCATGTTGTGGTTACTCACAGATTACAAATAGTAAGACTGAAAACGCCAATTAAAATGAGTAATTGAGTCCGTCAGCTACGGACTGTCGTTGACTTCATTATCAAAGGATGCAAAAGAAGTCCGTGAGCTCAGAATTAGTGATTTCTTGGCCACCATGGACATTCTCAGTGTAACCATCCAACAGATGATAGCATTACAGTAGGTTATTACATCCTGTTCTCGTAAATCAAATGCCCTTTTCCTGGAAGCACCGGGCTAATGAATTAGCAGCGTGTTTTTTAATGGTTCGTTACTAGTCCGATGCTTGAATGCTGTCATATTCCGCTTGCCTCTCCCTGGTGAGATAATTAGCGAAATGCCCTTACCACGAATTCTAAAGCTTAAGCGCTGTGCTGGAAAGGATTGTTCAGGCTCTTCAAACCCCTTGGCTGAGGCTCGACGGTGTCAAACCAGCACATAACATCAGCGCTGATCTAGATTCGCGATTAGCAAATAATCAAACACAACAAGCATTCACAAACGTCCACTCTTACTTGTTGAGTACTTGAATAAGCGATTTATTGGCCAAGTGGCCGAATTAAGGAATATTATTTCACTCAGATAAAACACGCCTCTGGGGAACTGGAAACCTCTCAGCCTACAGTCAATGCTTCTTTCCGCATATAAGAAAATTTTCCCACACGGTCGTATTGATAGAACGAAAGTTTCAAGTGAATCAACAACTTCTCTCATCCAAAAAGTGTTCCAGTACTCCCTACGGACGCATTATTGGCATGCACGGTTGGTTTAGATGATTTCCATCGTAAACGCGTTGATCCACTATGTATCTTTTGAATGATGTTTCTCAGTAGTCATGAAAAATTTTTGTCTCGCTGCACACATCTGCCGACTGTAACCACGAACAGTAACTGCAGCCACGTTGGGAAGCCAGGTATGAATCAGAAGTAACATAGTGAAGGTCTCAGTTTAGGCCCCGGGTGAAACTGACCATCGGGTGATATTTTATGCATACCGATAATTCAAAACTAACATGAGTATGCTGGTGATCGTTCGTGTTTTTGGTAAAACCAATAAATTACTTTTCCGGGACATCAACTTTGCACTTGGTCGTCTTGTTTATTACGGTCGTCGTCACAAGCCGCTCAAACACTAATTGAAATCATCTTCCATTTGATTCCGGAAATAATAATGTCATGCAAGCACACCAATACCCTCGGTCAATTCGTCGATCATGTATCCCTGTCCCAAGTTTGGCAACATAGAATTAAACATTCAGGCTTTGCAGTTTTGTCTATTCATTGACGTATTTAGGGAAAGGTACAGAGTAGTTTGAATGGGTTTTTATCCAAAATACATTAAGTGTTAGGCGAAACCGGACTCCGGTCAGGAACAGGTTCGCATTCTATTTACAACCAGTGGGAGACTACGATCAGTGCCGGGAATTCGCTTCGACGTCCATGCACGATCAGATTCTGTGGGGTATCCTGACCAGAATAGCGGATTTCCAACTTCCAATATCCAAAATAAATGTAAGCTCCGTTGGCATTCACGCCTGTCACGTTGCACCATGTTTGATAACATATTTCCGACGTGCTTATTCTTCACACAAGAAGGACATTTCGTCTGAGGAAGACAGAAATGCAGCAGGGATATTACTGACCACTTACTGCGCTTGCGGGTACTGTTTCCAAAGTGGGTAGTGGAGCACTTTTGGAGAAGGAAGACCTTTCCACTGATTTGTACCTATCGATGTATCAATAGGGCCATGGACAGAAATCCCGTTAGACAAGCAGAGGATCACTACTAGCATGCAGACGGTTGCCCGGCTTTCTGAAGTCTAGGACTGTCATTGCTTACCAAGGACAACAGTTCCTACCCGACTCGAACAAGTTCATAACTAACCCCACCTCCGGGTGTTATGCTCCCGAGATGGCTACCTATAAACCGGTCCACCTTCCACATTTATTAAAATTTTAGTTTTAGAGAAAGCCATCTCGATTTTCATGCTTAGTTTCAGTTTTTCAAGGAATTGTTCTTCCAGTCTTTCACTTTTTTTCTACAATCGTATGTTTTTTAGTTCTCTGTTTTCTTTCTTGCAATCAACTGATCAGGTATTTCTGGCAATGTTGTTTACTCTCGCTCCAGTTTGGATGACACCTTTATGCTTAAGATTCACCAAAAACGGCTGAAATGCAAAGACCACTTGTTATATTCTCAACATATTTCTGTGCAGAATGAAACTAAGCCTTTTGCGTCCGCCGTTACCGTGCCAACAGTTTTCCTGATTGACAACAGGACTTTTGGGCTTGTTGCTAATGTTTTATTTGGATTATTTTTCGATTTCGCCCGTAACGTTTCGATTGATCTGTCATGCGTTCAAAAGCTCACTGTTCTCGCGAGTGAAAAGATGCGAAAGCTTGTAATGCCTGGTATTCGACAGCCCGATTATATTGCATTACTCGATAATATGTGCCTGAAGTTCAGGATTTCGAGTTCTAAAACATGATGGTTTGCTTTCGTAATTCACTTGGATGTATTCACTGCTTTAGCGGTTTTCATGGGGCTCAGATTATCAGTGGTTAATCGACCATTTGCTTTCTCTGTTGACAGCGTTGTGTTCGGATGTAAAGTAACTCCCGTTGGGGAAAACCCAATTTATTAAAGAATCAATTTCCTTAACATAAATTTGACTATCCTTATATATTGCCCTCCAAGACAGATCATGAAACAAAATTTAGATCAACTGAGATCAGTTTTAGAAAATCTCATTCAAAAAATGTAGGAAGTTTCGCCGAGCTGAAATGAGCACCCACCGTCTTTCACCTTAATATATGCCTTGTCATAACCAACAATGACCGTGGACGACTGTGACCCGATGGGGCTCCTGCAATCCTGTCGCATGCAAAGATTCATTCCAAAATCCTATTTGAAACATCACTCATTTTTCCCATATCTATCCCTTGATTCAACGGTACTCCTTTCTATGTATATAATCTCTTCCTGGCCTATCCGTAACTTCCCGTATATGCCAGTCTTCTTTCTTAACTCAGTTTGGTTCTCGTTCAATGAGCAAGGTTGACTTCTTTTTTGCCTTTGACGGATCCGAAACCCCGGTTGATCTTCTGCAGTACAATGTCCAAATCCTTATGAAGGTGAATACTGCTGTTACTTATGACGGGGAGCTTTGCCCATTTGTTTGTTGTTTGTAACTGATGTCAAAGATACATCACGTAGCTAATAGAGTACTCTTCCGTAATCTCTGATGTTCAGTCACCAGGTCATTGTCAGGGTCGCTTGATTGCTACTTTTCTACAATAACTGGATGAGACTCTGTCTTTAGCAGTCGATTTTAGCAGTTCCTCTTACTTTAATTTTCTTCTACACACTGCGAACGCAAGCCTATAGTCATTCTTATGAGGTTTCTATCACTAGAACTCGTACTCATAAGTTGTATTGTTCTTTATGTAACCAAACAGGTGAACTGTGCGATACCCTCTCATTTTGTCTTTCAGCACATTTAAAACCATTTTTCCTTTAAAAATAGCAAACTGACTTCCACATAAATCGCCTCCCTCATTCCATTTGTACAGTACATCACTTGGTTAATGGATTTACTGCTAACACGGTAGAATTTTCTGCTTTATCATTTTATTGTGAGATCAATGGCGTTAGATGTGGATTTAATCGCGGCCGTAAATGGCTGTTCTGTGGAACAGACATACTAAGTTCATGCTGGACAAAATGTGGAAGTTACAAGGGAATACTAACATCTTCCATCTCAGGCAGTTTTCGCTTCGATTGGGGCCCAGGCGAACACGTGCTCATCATCCTAAGATTATTTGTCCTAAAGGAATCACAAGTGACAACGCGAAGCTATTCTTTGGCCGACCACTCGATTATTCAATGGCTTTTCACAATGGGGCCGAATAACTTAAAACTGATGCATGATAAGACAGCTCCGATTGTGTCCAATGCGATTTATTATTTGAATGAGGACAAATAACGAACAGACTGCAAAGTGCAAGTCGCACATTGTTGCGAACTAGTACTAGATGGATTAACTCGGACGATTCCCAAAGACATCAATTAACTGGATTAGAGACCGCACGTTTGAAACAGCGGAACGAGTTTTAAGCATTTAGGAAAAGACAGTACACTGCCATCCATTGAGATCCGATTTCCCATAAAGAAAACAGGTGAAGAAGCAAATGTGCTATTCCGTCATTGATTAGGTGAGCAAGACTGCAAGGGGTAATTGATAGTGCGCTGGGGGATATAAGGGGACTAAATCAAACCACAAATGGGAGTGTTCAAGATGAAGGAACAGATAACGTGCGAATGCATACATTTGTCCTGACGGATCTCACATTTAAGAATTCATAACTCACCAACTCGGGCTACCTTACTGGGCATTACATCAGTCCGGATGAATATCACAACTCTATCTTCACATCGTTTACTATTAAAAGATATTGAGTACTCTTGATAAATTTCACTTATGTTATTGGTCAAGAGTTTTTAAAATCCATTGTAATTAGTTCACTTGAAAAAAACAATTCGTCAATCTGATGACTGATAGCCAACGCTTGTCCGTCTTTGGTTTGGCGAACCGGACTGGAGTGCTTATATATTACTTCTATGCAAGGATTATTTCGTCTGATAAACTACCGGTAACATACCCATCCCTCTCCAGTAAGAACCCGATGTTGAACGAAATTGATTTGATCAGTCACGCGTGCGTCCTCTTGACCACATAGTTGGCGTCAGGGTAATTTATTCAACATGAACGACAAACTGATCGGAAAAACAAGTCTTGTATACAACTCTGTATTTCAAGATAATGTACTCGTTTCGACCAGTCCGAAGAAAATGCTCCAGAAATCCAGCCATGAAATCCACGGAAATTGCAAGGATGCCTCTTGTATTATTAAGCCATATCGCCTAGCGTCATACTACTATTTGTTTTATGAGTAGCGATATCTTGGCCACTCAAAAAGGTGACTGGTCACTGTGCCGGCCCTAACCGGTGTAATCTCGTTCAGTTGAGTGCTATCACCCAATTTCGGGTTTATTAAGTTAACATAGCACCTTTTAGCCCCAGTGCTTACCTTCGTCGTGAGGTCGACTTTTTAACAACTCTACCCCAACTGGTGTGGACAACTTTACTTGCCTGGATTTTGCATGCACGTTCATATTGTCTGGGCTTTACCTTCAAGCACTTCTACCGACTAACTTAAGTCTATAATGAGACAAATTCAGCCTCGCCTTATGCTGAATCTGATCAATGAAAGCTGGGAAGACCGTGTGTCAAATTGGCGAATGGTACTACAATTTCATATCATTCAGTCGATGTTAACGCAACTGTCGTCGGGTTTGAATTGTTTGAATGAGATATTAGTTTAACGTAAACTTCACAGTCCCGTTCCTTCCACTGAAAGTAGATGAACTGTCTGCTGCACATTGGGTGTCACCGAAATCATTCACAAAATTTCAACCGTCTTCAACACAATACAAAATAACACGAGATAAACCGGTTCAAATGAGATATTCATGATCAAATTTAGAGTATCCGGAAACTAAAACTCCACGTTAATAGCATATCAAATAAGCTGGCTATTCAACTATAGCAGCAAGCTTTTGAAAAATTCCACCGAACACATTGAAAACAACGCAACCTGGAGAACAAGCAAGTTTTGACCAATTCCTACTCATCACAGTACATAACACAATATATGTTTGGGAATGGATCAAGGGAATCGTCGTTAGCAGAGCGTGCTCGTACCAAATGGAGGCCCCAAAAAATTCATAAATAAGATTATGGGAAAACGCGAAGTAGGAAGAAAGCAAATAGGACCAATACAGAAGCCTGTGTGCGTTCGTTTGCCTTTCAAAGATGACATCGAAGCGGAACTTACCCAACGAAGACTGTCAAGTCCAATCAGCAGAATATTTTTTATTAAACAGTTGAAAACTGTGTTCATGTTCAAATCGGTCGCGTTTCGAACTAAAAGGCACATTGTCAGATTATGGAGGCTCATTATCTGGGTATTCATTCACCTGACCCTGTGGAACTAGGTGTATTGGCAGCACGATCAGGCCTTTGTCCGATCGTGTTTGCCACCAGGTTTGGTTGGGTACAAGAACAATTAAGATAATTAATAACGCAGTGTGTTCACACCCTGTCGAGTCAAATCACTCAGTGAATGTGACAAGTACTTTTCATGCCATCTATAAACTTCGGATCAGATAATCAAGAACTGTCAAGTTTCGCATCTTAAACACAGCGGAATTCGTATGTACCCCATTTGTGTAATCTTCATGGTGCTATCAGAATCAATTTGTTCAGACTCTATAACTTCCCTGGCCCACTTGTCATCCTCCAACAAGTGATTTACAATCTGATGGTGTGACAGATTGATCAATTACATATGTGCATACATTCTTAGAGTCGTGAATTGATGTGACTCCAGAACGACAATTCCCTCGGTCCATTCATAACCATATTTCATATTATGTATTAGCATGAGTACGAATACTTGATGTCGAGTTTTTTCGCCACATTTTCAATATAGCAGCCAGATTTGACCATTCGGCCTTCGCTCGGCTAAAATCAATCTTGCCAACTCCCATGATCCCTGTATGAATCGAATATGGCATCTCAATCACTGGCGTAACTTGAAGAAAACTGCGGTTTCTGATGGATTCCGGATAACCTGCATCTAAGATGTCCTTAAACCACATCATTCCAAAATCTCAATCCTAGCAACCTCTAAGTGTCACGTGTGGAACTGTAGTGGTCGACTCTTCACCGCTCTCAGACGGACTGGTTAGTATAAGATCGAATTTGGGCTTCGGACGACTTGAGTTGCGGTCGGTGTTGTTGCCTGCATGGCTAAATGTTGTGATTATCGTGTTGCGCCAGCCAGCCGTTCTGTCGACTGATACCGTGGTATTTTGCTTGTCTGACAACAGTCTACACAGACAGGAAGCAAGTTAACCAAAGATGGGATTATATTTATGTTTAGAGAGTCGGATAAGAGCTGTTGCAGAATTCTAGTCTTCACAGATTCCGCATTGCTTGACCATAAGTTTGATTTTATTAATACCTCGGAGAAGCGTCAGTTCGGCTTTTATTTTCCATCCTAATTACTCATGGAGTACCACTAACCCGATTAAAATGGCCGCTCTGCTCTGCTCGTCACTACTAGTGGTATTACAATGCACCGTAAATTTTCTTCCAAGGGATTTTATCTAGTATTACTTCCATTAGTATTTATTGCAACGACTCTGTTGCATTAGTTCTATTATGAATGCAATCACCTAAAATATGTTTCCCTCGGTGTGTATTAGTGGTCTAATATTTGCATGAGAGAGGTTTACCCTGTTTGGTATTTGCAACAAGTAAACAGCTTTCTTGTGCCATATTCCAACTGGGCATCAAATTTTAGCATTAAGTGAAGATTGTTTTGTGCTCATCTAGGTAATTGTTCCTGTTCACATCTGTTGGATAGTGAACGCAGCCAAAATCAGTTCGATGAATAAGGTAGATAGGTTTAGTCGCTTGATTCGAAAATATCTCTCAACCACACCGTCGTCTAATATTGAGTGGCTAGTGGGGTACCGATACCCTGTTTAGTCCAAGAGACCAGTTACTCAAAGCCGTCATGTACCAATAGACAAGTGACTAAGTGATAACAAACGTGCAAACCTGAAATATGTGCATTCTAGTCCCAAGACTTCACAACAATAAGTCAAACAATGAGTGACGGTCAATCACTTCTGTCAAAAGAGCCGCCTCGTTCGGATAATTCCACAAGAACGAGGCAGATGTTTGTAAATAAAAGGTCATTGTTAAGATTATAGCTAGGCGGTGGAAGAAAGCTAAAGAAGCAAACAGTGTTTGGTAAAAACAGACAAACTAGTGTGGGTAGGGTTAGGAGGTTGCATGGATGTTTTTACGTCATAAGCACGACAAATCCCACAGGTGACGGTCCGTCGGAAGGCAACAGCACTTGGGAACCACATGAGAATGGAGTAATTGGCATAGGTCCGTTGTTTGAGTTAAATCAGAAAAATTTGACATACCGGCAGGTTCCTGCGGTTTATGCATCAGTGATCATAAGAAGTGAACAGAAGAAAAATGTATTGGCCTCGAAAGCATAGGTCAGGCCATTTAAGTCACAAATTAGTACTGAACCTAAATGACGAAAAGCGGTTTAACCCTACGGTAACGAGTAGAAACGCTTTCACGATTAATTCGGAAAAGCGAATTTCCATTTGTCAATTGGGAATTGCAAATTGAGACATAATTTCCTGGTATTTTCTTGTCCAGTTGAAGTTTTAGGATCTCAGGAAGAACCAAGCGACTGCTGTACCAGAGGTTCCCGTTCTGTCCGTCACATCACGGACCATGACCTCTTGATATTGATAGGACTGATTTGTTCGTTTCACATAATCGTGACAAGTCTTGACACCAGACTTTCGGAAGGTGAAGATCACATCAAAGAACACTGGATGATAAACTTAAACATGGGGTGAGGAAACTACGAGTTAACTTTTACAAACAGACACTGCTATTGATCTACCTCGGACATGGTACTCTTCACATGACAGTTGACCACAATAATGATAACTGAGTGACTAACTTCATATTGCACTGCTGGTTAGTCTTCAATAGAGTCAATTACCATGTTAGCCGTGTTACATGCGAGCTAAGATGGCTGTGGTGCCCTTTGTTGAAATTTAACCTATTCGATCCCAGTTTGACGTCTTACTGGTTTTCCATAGTCACTCAGTCTTTTCTGGCAATTCACCATTCCTACTGCATAGTTTATGGAGTATACGCTACTTTTTTCTGATCGTTGATTTTCAGTTACTTAATAAACATTCTGAATAATCCCGCAGAGCACATTGGGAAATAACACAGTGTGACGAACAAGCTCGTTTTCAGTTATTCGTAATCATGCCAATACATAACATTATATATGATTTACTGCAAATGAAAACGGGATGGTGGGTCACAGTTTTAGTAGTCCAAATGAGCCCACTGTTGTGTGTGTATGTGTGTGTGTGTGTGTGAAACGAGTGGTGGTCGAAAGTATAGGTTAGGAGGATTCGGTTCACGCCCATGACCGGGTTCCGTAAGAGATTCCGTAGGTTTTCGAGGGTGCCGAGTGGGCCAGGGGAGCTTCAATGTTTGCACGAATTGCTTTTGGGCACGCAACGGGGATCGTAGAGATGAATACATACGGCCTCAGCTGTAGACAAGACCCGGGACCAAATGATGTAAGGCGTGCGCCATGTATTGGTTTCAATTGTGAATGATATAATGTTAATAACGTCTACCAACAACGCTGTGTTATTAACATTATATCATTCACAATTTTGATAACCTACTCCGGACTTAGTAGATTATTCTGAACGCTTCAGCAACATTCATTACGTGGTTGGATTAAACCAAGTGTGAACACATAGCACTGGTGATAGTTTTAACCATTCCTGTGTTTAACCAAGCCGGGTGGTGTTCACAAACCCGTTCGGATAGGCGTCTGGATGTACGGCCACTGTGCACTGCCCAACAGGAACAAGTTAATGAGTGTACACAGAATGAGGCCATACAAACCGGCACACAATCTTTTAGGCGCGATTACACGAGTAACTTTGATGTAAACAGGATTTGCAGTTTGCTGCGTAGACCCTATAATTTCGACCACCACTCGTTTCACACACACACACACACACACACACACAACAGTAGGCTCATTTTGACTACGAAAACTATAACCTATCATTCTCTTTTCATTTGCAGTAAATCATACATAACTTTATGCATTGGCATGATTACGAATAACTGAAAACGAGCTTGTTCGTCACGCTGTATTGTTACTTAGTGAACATTTTGAATCTAAGCAGCAAGCCAAGCAATCAGAAACTCACGAAAGCAGCTGTAACGAGCAGATAGTGCATAAATACTATATAAGTGTTGACCCTGGCTGATACGGTTACTAGGCTTCGAATTCCCTTGGTTTTCTGTCCTCGAAGGCAACAGGAACTGAAATAGAAAACAGGGGAATCGTTTGTGTTCTTTGGGCTATCAGACCCCCGTTAGTTTGCTGATGTGGTCAGCTCCGTATCGAATGATGAAGAATAAAATTTAGGGGTCATTGTGTTAGTTCGAACTGATACAGGAACCCCGTAATGAGCTCTGGCGTTGCCTGCCCTGTCTGTTGAGGAATTTGAGTTTGGCCGCCATAACTCTGGCTATCCGTGCATGTGTTGCTGGGAGCACGAAACACTGTGGACAATGATCTCTTGTTGGGCGGAGTAGTGTAACAAGTTGTGAGATGCTATAATGGATTTGGTTGTGTCAGTATTGATGCTGGTTGACTCGTTTACTGGGATTTGGCTCACGTTGGTTTTCCCATTTCAGGTCGCTCAAATAATCCCTTTCAAAATCCGCTGTCCCCATGTATCTTACACAATTTCTCGTCCCCGCCGCGCAATTTCTTATCCCGACCCCATAGTTTCTCAGCCGTGTATGATAATACTGTGCAGTGGACATCGGCTCATCACTGGGCGACGTCTTCTCAACAAAATAAGCTGGATTTCAAAATACATAACTGATTGATCTGAGTATCTGGTAGGAGAGCCAAAAATCACCACCTAGCTACATTTACTGAACATGAAGAAACGCCACCGAAACTGTCCTTACCTGGTTAGGGCTGAAAGTGAAAACACCATTTTTCAACCAAATGCATAGCGGTAGAAGAATGTTCAAGGGTAAGCTATTTTGATGAATGGAACTTCCATGCTAATACCAATAGCCTGTACTTCACAGAATAGACACTGCTGTGTACTAACTAACAACAGGTGCGTCCAGTTGAAAACAGCCAGTGAATTTGAGCCCTTTATCTTAGTGGAATTCAACACAGTGGTTTTTAGGTTATGGAAAAATTTGGTCCTAAAGTTTGCATGAAATTCAAACACTAAAATTAGTCGGTGTCGCGGCCACTGTCATCATGCAGGATTAGCTGAGGTTGAACGATCTACCCCCGAGTGCATTACTACCGAATAAGTAATGTACCCGACAGCTTGTGATAACTGATGCGCTACAAAAAAGTCAGGATTACCTTGAGACCACGAGTGATTTGGGTTAGGAATGGAAAAGCATCAAAACTATGTCCTCGTTTTTGGTTAATGGTACATATGCCACTCCAATGCACTCCGGTAGGTTCGGCTTATAAAACGTTCGTTCACACCCAAACATTGCAATTTTATGGATCAACTGATATTCCATTTACCGGAACATGCAAACAGCCGTAAATGTCGGAATGCGGGGCAAAATCTAAGTTTAAGGACTTGGTCTTAGGTCGACACAACTTATAGCTAGTCGGGTTTCACCCTTTGTAGCGCTAATCACAGTGGATTATCAAAAGGAATGTTTCAAACGATCAAACCGAACCGGACAACCCCAACCAGTGTGCTGTTGATAGACTGTGCACTTGCGAAAAGTGCCGCACTTAACCTGATTCCGTGCATAATAGAGAACGTGTGCCAGGGTGAGTATGGTAGAATGCATCAGAATCATGAACAATGATGTAATGTTAGTCCCGGCAAACGGCCTTGTTGTACTCCCACTCCAGCGGTCATTTTTGACCAAAATAAACTATAGAACATGAAAAAATACAGATGAATGAAATCATTTGTCACGATGTGATTGTGCCCTGACGTGCCCCGACGACTAGTATGCACACATGATCAGACAACTCATGACAAAGGTTCGATCCCCTCTTTACGGTCGACGAGTGGAGGCTTGGCGAACCAACCTCTTAGTTTTCCAAGTTGGGGTCAATTTGAGGTGGGGACTCAGTCGAAAAAACAGTGGAAGAATAAATTATCCAAACAAACGGACTTCTACTAAAACAGCTGACGTGTGGCCAGGTTTTAGTTAAAACTAAAGGCTTTGGCCAACAGCCGTAACCATTTTCCGCCTTAACGTCAGAACCCCCTAGTAGTATCTTTCAGCCATTGCCCACGAGTGACACGATTACATGCTGCATCCGTCTTCCAACAGACTAATCAGGGCCGAGGTGACCATTGCTTCCAGCAGGATGAGCAGTAATCAGTATACTACTGTTCAAAGCTCTCTTGCTAAGTTAACACTCCAGTGCCTCATGGATCAGGTTACTGCATGAAAAGCTGCGGACAGGGTTCACTTCTGCTGTTTGGGCAGCTGCGAATTATCGTTTGCCCAAACATCTCCAGCAACCTTTGGATGAAGGAACTTCGAACTTACTGCAACTCGGTAATTTATATGATGATGGTAATAAAGGCAGGACGAGAAAAATTTCGAGTGTTCACTCAGTGCTTGCACCCTAAACCAGATAGGGCAGCAAACTGCTTCAGATGAAACTACTGGAAATAGTCAAAAGTTGAAGCAGCAAAAAGCACAGGCACGATATTACTTCTGTAATCACTAGTTGTAGTCCAGACAAAACCTCTTTTCTAGTTTCACTGTTCACAAGTCAGGTTATCCGGTTTCAAGTGATCGTGCTCATTCTGGAGACGAGTTCGCTTTGAGCACGACATCTGAGCGTATACCATTATAGCGGATTCCGATCAACAATAGTTTGTATTGTTCGGTTGCACTGTTTTGTACTTGTCAGCAGAATGTGACAGAAGCTTCGTTGCCTGTTCGTCTCTTCTTGGTTTGCTCTCGCTGATTACAGCCCTCCTGAGTCCAGAGATGAGTTGTATCAGGACTTACGTCAATTACCTTGAAACACGGGTTCACCGGACTTTGTGATGGTTGCTGGTTGTTTTTGTCACCCAACTTGGCTGCTTGGTGGAGATTGGCTGATACATCTGGGTCTTAATTGCCGTTCGTAATACCGGACACAAATCAACAGCTTTACCTTTCGTCACCGGTAGACTGAATTAGTGGAGCAATGTCAGTCGTTCTGGTCTACCCTCGTAGACTCGGAACACTGGTTAGTTAAAGGTCGCTCTTTTTTGCGTCTACTCTCTGGTTGCACAACATGAAAACCACCCGATTTGAGTTCTAGTCGGGCACTCATACGTGACTGTCATCACAACAAAATATTAGAAACTATGTAAGCTTGGTAGGTGGCAGATCAAGGAATCCTTTCACTCAACAGGATTCCAAGCCACATGGACACCATAATTGGTGGATATCTTTGAAGCCAGATGTTTTACAAAAAGTTTGCAGGTCCTTCCGGATGTCACATACAGTAAGATGCGTAAATCTCTGAAAATTCGGGTAACCAGATGCCTGAGAATTGACCTCGAGCAGCAGTGTATAGGGGAATGTTGGGAACTGGGAACGCTGCGTATTGTTTCACGGAAGACGAATGTAAATGAGGCGACCAAGGACCCCGACTGCTTTGTGATTCATCCTCAGAAGGGCCTCTTTGAGCGTTAGGTAGAGCATTTGAAATGCATTTAGATATCAGTACCGCATCGGGAATTGAGGTTATCTGGGACAGTGGTTATCTGGACAGGCATAAGGCCGCACTGTCCAGTGCGTTGTCTTCACCGCCATAAGGGAACAGTGGGGATGTGTTGAAAATTGAGAAAACAAACCTCATGAGGACAATCTAGAGAAGATAACAGATTCCTAAGGACTGGTGTAGGCAGGTTGTTGTTCCTATTCGCGAGAGAATTTATAGGTTCTTGTGTTAAACCCGCAGAGGAATTTGGTTGATAAGTACCCCCATCCCAACTGCTTACCATCGACCACCGACCATCTTGTGGTTACGAGAATCCTTCATACTAGTTCCGCACGACAGTTGGAGTTCATTCCCAAAGAAATAGAAAATGTCACTCTGATCAAAACACCTAAAGTAGTACTGTTTTTGTGCGCATCTGAGTGACATTGCTGAAATTTCCAGGTTGTTTATATGTGTCACATTATGATGCTGAAGAGCGAAAGTGCCCGTGAAGGCCTTCAGGTCTTCCTAATGTCCACTTACTGGAGGTCGCTAGGACACTTCTCGAAAGTAGCTGACGATCTCCGGTGCGCCATTTGAAGATGTGTGGTGGGTTGTTGCGTGGAGCTGTCGAAACCCAATACATTCAGTTCGACAATATCTCCAAATTATATTTAATGTTATGTATTGGCATGAATACGAATAACTGAAAACGAGCTTGTTCGCCACGTTGTTTTGTTCTCAATGAATTCTGGCTGAGGAAATCTGTGATCGGTCATCGGTGACAAAGGCTTGCGGAACGCCTCCGGAGCTGAACTATTTCCTTGTCACTGAAACTTAAAATGACGCAGTCCACTTACTTGGCAAAAAATCTCGGACCGTTTGAAATAGTATTCTATGAGGGCTAAGGAATAGAATTGGCTCAAAAATAGACAACACAATGGGGCATGTGGGCACTCCGCCACGGAATACAGCTTTCTAGCCAGCGAGTGCACTTCTTCAGTCGAGGATAAACCTCGTGTGTGCATGCACCCCAGTCCTTGGCCGTTGTACACTTATCGACATTCAGATTTTGGTCCGCAAAACTTCTGACCCACCAGACATTACATCATTCCAGATGACGACAACTTTTATAGAATTATTCCAATACCGTTTAGGGAGGGCACAGGAGATTGGATAAGCTGGTGATCACTAATGCGTACCACTGCATCCGGTCGTACACTGAACGATTCGCGTTGTTCAATGAACTGTGGAAAGTCTCGACTTGCTTTCGGCTTCTGACTAACTCAAGTACCTGGACGAAAAATTTGGTTTA
The DNA here is from genome assembly GCA_008360955.1 of Fasciolopsis buskii. Classification (NCBI taxonomy): domain Eukaryota; kingdom Metazoa; phylum Platyhelminthes; class Trematoda; order Plagiorchiida; family Fasciolidae; genus Fasciolopsis; species Fasciolopsis buskii. The sequence goes on from LUCM01003775.1 coordinate 23,296, forward strand.
GGAAATGTTATTCATCAGTGATTATAGGCTCTTACAGTGGCACGCAGATAGCTTCGTACCCTAACGTTGAATCCCTACAAATATGAGCATAGAAATGGAACTCTGACGCCAGCAAAGATTGCCAGTCAGTCCTGTTCTTATGGATATAATCACAGTTCACTTGTGTATGAGATGTGGCAACAAATTAGTAACCTTTCGTATTTGGCATCCGCTCGTAGCCAACCAATTCAAGAGAATGGAAAAGCTGTTTTGGCCAATAAACATGGGCCTGATATGCTGCCTGCTGAATGGATAACAATCTGTCAGAGATAAGTTCTACTTTTTCATTCTCGAGCAGCTACATAGTGTCATCTTTGTTAAGTTTTCCTTGGAAAAATACTTCTGTGTTCCTTGACATGTTTGGGATTATGTTCCAAAGAAGAATATTGACGTTCTGGTAACCAGAATATTCATGCCGTTCCACCTTTCACGTTTCCCGTAGATTATGTCAACTACCCGAGCTGGCGGTTCACTGTGTGCCGAGAAGCAAACTTACTCACCATGTATTCACTTTTACTTAGGCGTTCTTCGGTCGCTCAGTACCTTGTATCTCCTTGATACTTGGCGATCATTGGATCTGATAGCGAATGTCTTTGCCCTCCTCTGCTTTGTATGAAAACCTCGAAAGCATTTGGATCACAAACTCAAATCGATCTATCACAAGAAGGCTTTGTGGCCCTGTTCGAAAACAACTAATTGGGTTTCCAATACTCGTGTGAACTCTGAGGTTTGCCCCATAACGTGAAATTCTGGTGAAATACACTCAGTAAATGTCGGTTCATGCACCTACACAAAAAACGTCTTCATGATGCAATTTCATTTCCCCCCACATACATCTTTCATTTATTTTCTTTGAATATTTCGCTGACCGAATACTCCAATGCTGCGAATTGATCCTTTCAGTTTTGGAAGAATCCACGGGAGTCTATTACGTTAAACCATTGGCAGATGTCTTTCTGGAGATGAATGGATAACAAAATTTCATCTTCACAGGTAACATGTTAACCATATCTTAATGATCTTTTACAGAAAATCTTTTGTTCTTTTGGGAACCACTTCAAACTACATTCAGTCTAAAAAAGCCGACTCGTGAAAGAGACAGGGGGTTGCAATTTTCGGATATTCTGTTGATCGGAAAGTCGGATCGATTACCACAACAAATTCAGCGTGAATCCACTTTTGCAAGGCATTACTTTTCCAGTTTCGCATCAGCGGCCTGTCGAAAAAGTTGAATAAAACTCGAATGCGGTCAATAAGAAATAATTTTTCCTTGGGCTATCCCTTTGAATATTATTACTTAGTTAACCAGATAACTGGAAACAAAGAATCGGTCATTAGACACGTATTCACAGATATTTTTGTGATTAATGCAGCCTACCAAACGGTCTCGGTTTTCAAAATCATCCAAACCAGCCAGCTGATCGTCCCATGTCTATCGGTTCTCTTTGCAGTCAAAATAGGGCATACACTGGCACAATGATTCACTGCTTGTGTCAGCAATAGTAAGAGCACATACTGAAATCCTTATCAAAACATAAACATTTGTCACGCCCGAGCCTAGCGGCGCATATTAATGGATGCCTATTCTGTGAGATGGATCCCACCTTACTCACGGCTAATTTGGTGTCTAATCATCAGGTAGCATTTCGTTACGAGCAATTAATCCTAGGGGGAATCTACGAAGGATGGAAACACGCATATCGGGCCTATGTTTAGTGACCAAAACAGCTTTTCTATACTCTTGAAATGGTTTGCTCGGAAGTCTATGACAGCAGCCTTTCAATGGCTCTATACAACTGACATTAAAACAATGACAACCACACCGATCCTACTCGTTTTCAATTGGTTAACCGCTGAAGCGCATGACAAACTATTTTACAAAGCGTTTTGTCACGCTTGTTCTCATTATTGCAAACGTTACAGCAATGGCTTCAGATGGACCACTAAACACGGGATTGTCTGCAAGGTTTTCCCATATTGGAATCATGGTTTGAATTCAAACCCTGAATCACGAGCTGGAAATGTTCTGAACTGTACGACGCTCTTCGTTACTAGTCCTCAACAAACTGGACCAACCTTCTTCAGAATGTAGATGTCAAATAAGAAAACTCACTGCTTCGGTCGGATGAGTAATACAAAATAGAACCACGATTATATACGGTAGAACGTGACTGGCTTACATAGTTTGCTGGTATTGGTTGAACAACGCACAGGCTTGGAATTTTATAGACTGCAATCCCCCGGGTACAAGTACGGAATCAGCCAGGCGTCCTTGTTCAGTGTACAACATTTTTCAGGAAGGGGTCTGTGGCCAACGGAGGACTACCAAGTGGGGAAGATGACCGGCGGTTGGAGGATTCGAAACCGCGACCTTCACGTCCAAACGCCACTACCTTATCCGCTTGGCCACTGCCGGTCTGATTTTTGTGACATGCTCAGAGGCGAGCGGTGGCGTCCAATATGACCAAAGAAGAGGCACTGAGCCCCGGAGACGGGGGCAGTGATCTTTGACTCGATCAAACCTGTGCAGGTCGTTTGACAGTGACAAATAGACAAACAGTCTTTTTTGAACGATCAGATGCCATTTGATCGTCCTTGCTTACATGAACGGAATGGGATTGAACCAGAATCCCGACGACCAACTGAAGGACCTAGAGTTAGACAGCGATAACAAGATTCTGAAACTCTCCACCGTCCTGTAGACCAGCCAAATGACATTGTAGTACATTCTCAATAAAAAAGTGTTGATGCGATGGACACTACTATCGCACTCTGCCGAGGATTAGTACGCGATCCCGAAGTGCACAGATCGGGAAGCATTTTTTTGACAATAGTGAAACACTGTTTAATATTTAATGAATCAGGCAAATCTTAGAGGTCGTCAGGCCAGCACGTCAACAAAACCGTTTTAAAAGCAGTCCGACTAAGCATGTACCCATTTCCACACTATCAAGAAGTGGATTGAACCGGAAACAAAAGAAAGGTGATAGTAGGCGACATTTTTCTAATCTTCTGTGATCACGTTAGAATAAATTTACAACAATCAACTATTCGTTTTCCACGTCAGCTTATGGCCTCTCATCAACTACAAGACCAATTAACAAACTTGGGAGAAAATTCCCTGGCGGTTGGTAAACTGTAGTCTATCTAGGTTTGCCAGTCCGAATAAAAAAATAAACAAGGCGGAAAATAGTATGCTCCAATGGAAACGCACTACATCTAATAACGATCATATTACGTTTGCATACAACAGAAATTAATCGACTCCTCTTGTCAGCTGATCGCAAATGACGTTTCAAGTAAAGTGAAGCAAGCACTTGAGGATTATCAATCAACATAAGATTCATTTTGACTACCAATCTAACCGTTCAAGACAGATGTTTCATATGGTGTATTGATTACATCACATATCGCTTTTGTCATCACCATTCGCACGTGAATATTCGGGTTTGCACACGATTGTCTAATCACGCCACGTAACATCTTATTTTTTATTCTAGAAAATTCCGGAATTTTCCACATCGCCCTGAGTATTGACATAGCTCAATTTTTTCTCCTTTCGAAGCGCAACAGGCCAAAGTCAGGCATGGTGCAAATTTCGTTGTTGCTATAGCAACACTTTGGCATACACACGGGTAAAATCAAAGCACGTGTTTTGCGCAGGTGTTAATCTTGAATTTGATCTAATTCGTATGTTTATTTCGATTTAAATGTTTGATATTTGGTAGGAAATCGTTATCAGAAGCTTCCCTTGGTGATCGATGTGCCATTCTCTTCAACAGTGGATCGCGAAAGACTGAAACTAGGACAATAGTCTGAATCAACTGAATTTCATGCAGCGCTTCCGTGTATTCGTATCTGTATTCCTTATGTAGTGAGAAGTGAAGCAGTGAATCAGAGACCCCCTTTCCCACCATTTTGTCAGTTATGATTGAATTATTGATTCATTTTAGTAGTAGGAGATTGAATGTTTACATGAAATAATTCACCATGTGATATCATCGCTCAACTCACCGTAAAGAAACCATGGAAGCCCTGTACAGCTGTTTCATCCTTGTTAGGAATCATCATTCTTTCGGCCAGAGCAGCGGGCACATTAGTGGTAAGTTCCGGGGACGATGACGAAACAAGCTTTCTTTAAGATAGCGGACAGTAACCGTGCAAATCAGTGATGGATAGGTGCAACATCATGTGGTGAAGTTCAACAACCCGTCCAGAGCCTGTTCGGTAGCGTAATGGCTAAGGCGTTCGGCTCAGAATCGTTCGTCCCGGGTTCGCGTCCCAGTTGGGGCGCGGTGGATATGCACTGCTGATGATTCCTAACAAGGATGAAACAGCTGTACGGTGCTTCCATGGTTTCTTTACGGCGAGTTGAGCGATGATACCACATGGTGAATTATTTCACGAATTATTGATTATTAATCATTTCCAGATGAAATTTTGCGCCACTAATTGAATTTGACACCAACCCTACCGATCCCGATTATTGTATCGTAGTGTATCGTACGAAAATACATTGCGTTGTACCGTACTGTACCGTATGAACTTTGCGTACACAGATATCCTGATTTCAGTCAAAAACAGTTACATTCCTTACCCTGAAAATAATGAAAAATGACTGGGAAGAAAAACTTGTCAAGTGAATGATTTGACCGTTTGCGTTAGGTTGTCTGGGAAGTCGGCTGAATCACGGTCCNTGATTAATAATCAATAATTCGTGAAATAATTCACCATGTGGTATCATCGCTCAACTCGCCGTAAAGAAACCATGGAAGCACCGTACAGCTGTTTCATCCTTGTTAGGAATCATCAGCAGTGCATATCCACCGCGCCCCAACTGGGACGCGAACCCGGGACGAACGATTCTGAGCCGAACGCCTTAGCCATTACGCTACCGAACAGGCTCTGGACGGGTTGTTGAACTTCACCACATGATGTTGCACCTATCCATCACTGATTTGCACGGTTACTGTCCGCTATCTTAAAGAAAGCTTGTTTCGTCATCGTCCCCGGAACTTACCACTAATGTGCCCGCTGCTCTGGCCGAAAGAATGATGAGTCCTAACAAGGATGAAACAGCTGTACGGTGCTTCCATGGTTTCTTTACGGCGAGTTGAGCGATGATACCACATGGTGAATTATTTCACGAATTATTGATTATTAATCATTTCCAGATGAAATTTTGCGCCACTAATTGAATTTGACACCAACCCTACCGATCCCGATTATTGTATCGTAGTGTATCGTACGAAAATACATTGCGTTGTACCGTACTGTACCGTATGAACTTTGCGTACACAGATATCCTGATTTCAGTCAAAAACAGTTACATTCCTTACCCTGAAAATAATGAAAAATGACTGGGAAGAAAAACTTGTCAAGTGAATGATTTGACCGTTTGCGTTAGGTTGTCTGGGAAGTCGGCTGAATCACGGTCCCGGGTTTCCAGGATGAATGCTAAATAAGAAACAGGAGTTCTGCGGATATTGATTCTCTAATATAGGGGACGATAGGGATCGAGTGGAAGTGTGAGAACACCAATTGAAGAGATCAACGTACACACGACCGGTGAGATCTGAAAGTACCTTGTTAGCGAACTTTTCATACATGAATTTGTGTTGATTAAACAGTTTAATGAACAGTTCGTTTGGTGGTATGAATGACACATGGCTGATAGTTGACTTTCCCTACAGGAGAATTTTCAAGTAAATTTGTGAAAATGATAGATCATTAAGAAGAATACATGGGCATGCGAGACGATCGATGGTGCTCTGCTTGACCTTTTAGAGCTAAAAAATTCCTGATCTAAAATGACCACCCCGGAAGATTCTATGCACAAGTGGAACTGTTGTCGGTTCTCCTCAGAACGACACCAATGACCCCCGTACATTTCACACACGGTCCAGATGGACAGGCTGTTTTAAAAACTCGTTTGCCACGGACGATAACTGGCGCCTTCGGTCGGTTGGTTGTCCCGACACTAGTTCAACCCCGGTCTGCCCAATCAAGCGAGAACGACCAGATGGCTTCTGGCAGATCAACACGACAGTTTTTTTATTTGCCATAGTTAAAGGGCTTACATGGGTCCAAACAAGATAGAATTGTCCATACGGTCGCCCATCATCTGACGGACTCGTTGTCTATTCTTTGGCCGTGATATCGATCGCCACCCCTACTCGCCTCTGAGCTTGTCACAAAATCAGATCACTTTCAGTCGGTCCACAGACTAGGGCGCCCGTCTGGTTGCGTGCTTGTCCCCGGCTTGAATTCGATCCAGCTCCAAGCCCGAGTGTTGTTTAGCTGACGTCGGAGCTGGTGACCATCAGGCCTTGTTCCTCTGGTTATAATTGCCCCTCACTTTTGTATGACTCATCGGACCGAGGAAAAGTGTCCTTGCACATTGGTCATCCGCCTGTAGTCCCTCCCTACATGGGCAGATCGAGGTTGGAATGGAACGGCCGTTCGTAATACGTGAACACGCTGAGATTTAAGCCATCTTGTGCAGCAAAGTCGTGAAGACAGAAGTTGTTGGAATAACTTTGGAAGTCTTGGGTTCCAGAAACTGATTGACAGAAAGCACGAGCATACTCTTAATTTAATAACTGACTGGAGAAACTAATTAATAAGTCACTGATTTGCGTAGATATGGGGAAAGAACCGCATTATGTGGGACTTCTGAAATGGTAACTAATGCATTTGCGGTTTTACCGCCCGGTCATTTGCACTGGGTTTGGTTAGCAAAGTAATGCGTCAGTCGCCCTAATAGCTGCCGGGACCATCCAAATGTTCCCAGTTTGTGAAGTAGGAGGGACAGCAAGACACAATTGAAGGCAATAATAAATAACAAAAGAATGTATGAGGTTTAGAATGTGTCGACACAAAAAAGAACTTACAAATATGAATTAAGCTAGGCGGCAACATCCAAACTAGATGTGTTAGAAATATAAGAAAGTTGAAAGAGATCGTTAGGAGGATTCATAGAAAAACGCAGGCACAAGCTCAGCACGCTGTGTCAGTTTAAGACAAGAATATGTTGAGCCATTTGGGTCAAGCAATGGGATTTCCCCATTTTAGGATAGGAGCACTAATGACGGGTCTCTAGCCGTTAAGGATAGGGGCAAGCTTGGTGAGTTGTCAGTCGGAAAACTAAATGCACCAGTCAGAACTGCTTACTTTGGAAGAGGTGAAAATGGACTGTCTGGATCTACTCGTGTGATATATTAATGATGCGAAGAATATAAAACATTTTTTATTTGGAAACACGGTAGCTAGCATATCATCATCCTGTACAAATGAAATTTGCGTATATTTAGAGGATGGTTAGAAGCACGATTAATACCGTTGGCATCTACAGCATTTTTTCCATGTCTTTTTCTTTTCACACAACAGCCGAATATTTTACCACAGCTGTGTCGTTGCTACCACACAGAAATTGCTAAGCTTGTATCGTGTCAGTTCGTCATTATGGTGAAGATGTAGCGAACTCACGAACTGTCATGGAAAATCAGTAACTGGAAGGAAAAAATGCAATTTAAAACAAATGAGGTTTCCAGGGGATGAATGGTGAATGGCACAGAGGTTGCATTGGGTCTCTTTCTAAAGTGCCTGACATTGTCATCTGGCAACGGTTCAAATGACAAACAAGAAAATGTGTGTAAAAGGAACAAGACAGAGCCTGTCGTGTGAAGTATTACGGAGACCGACTTAGTTTTTGTTTGTTTCTATATATATAAAGCGGGCTTTAACATAAGCAGACAATGATAATCGTTGAGTTGGCAATGCGTAATTTTATAGATAATAGTCAAAGATAGTTGGCAGTGATTGTCTGAAACGCAATTTGTTCTGTGAGAAACAGAGATGTGTTAGAGCATACACAATTAATGGTAGAGTCTATGCATACTCGCATTTACCCACGACGTTATATATATTTACTTCGTAAAGTTGAAAAACTAATGCTGAAAAATAATCCGAAAATGACTACCTACAGTTTCATTAGAATTTCAGTGATATGACGAGAAAACCTGGGAGGACGCTAAGTGACCAGGCTGTTATGTTATCTTGTTAAAAATTTGCTTGCAAACGACCTTAGACTTGTCAAACCAAAAAAAAAAGACTGTGTAGGTTGCTACGACGTCTCCAGTTTTCTTCTTGTCAGAAAATCTGCCCTGCTTGAATAGTTCAAAGTTGTTGATCAATACAAGAGAGCCCGCAGCATCTCGGCCCAGCTACGATTCCTGTATGCAGAACACAAGTAGGAACACGAACAAATGATTTCACTACGAGAGAAAGATTTAAGATCATCGTGAAAAAAGAGCGCATGTGATGGGGAACGGAAACCATAAGGATGCCAAATTTTCACTAGAAAAAAATGAAGTGGTGATGACGCACCGAATTGAAGCTCAGTCAGTCAAAGAGCGAGTGAATACGGGTATCGTATTCTCTATAATCCAGTACCACCGTTTTATTTCGGTCAGCAGTTAGCTTAATAGACTCTTTTTTATCATGTACATTAGTCCACTTCCTTTCGTTTGTTGCTGGCTTAGATGGAAGTTTCTTAACTTGCAAAAGTCTGTTATACAATGCCTTGTAAGCAATCCCTATTTAATTAGTGAACTTTGGTGCTCAGCCCAATTTTAGTAAACGCTAGTATACTATCTTGGTTGTCATCTCAGAGCATCTTCTCCCTAAGAGAATAATAAACAGGAGCCATGATCAGTATCGAATGTCGATGCGGAGAGAAGAATACGAGACCACTGCTGCTCGCGGAGATTTTTCTTTTTTAAATGCAAGATCTCATCGACGCACGAGAGAGCAGCCTGGACGTAGATGGCAGTGCACACTCACAGACTATATCCGTAGACACATGTAATGCCTAGCTGGATTCAGTAATTGAATAGAATACTTTTGCTCGAAATAGTGGTACTAAACGTATACAAAAAGAGAACATCTAAAGTGTACAAATTACGAAGTGAATTGCAGTCGGGTTTTAAAATCCAAAGGAAAGTAAACAGCCAGCAGTCCAAGCATTCGAATTCCAGGACTAGCATGTTCTGATCCTCGTCTAAAGTACTTCGGCCGTAAATCCCGAATTGGTGTGACGCTAAATGATGAGACTTGATTGCACATTCTTTATTAGTACGAACATCGCTGCAATGTACCAAGTCGCATCCGAGTTAGCGAGGAGGAAAATCGCATTTACCAAGTAAAAAATCGTTTTGTAGATCATAGTCCTGTAGATGTTAAATCCACGTGCTATTTCGAGAACGCCGTTTTGCTTGGCGAAAAGTGGATTGGCCAATTTATTTTGGTCGTGACGTTGACGATGAAGATGAAAATGCTCAGTGGTAATTTTCAAGGAAAATGCTAACCGGGCAGATTACCAGGTCGATTTTGATCAACGAGGAGGTGCGGACCCCGTGTGATAAAAAAGAATAACGGCAGACTTCGATGAAAAGGATAACACTGTATAGACCACGTCAAAACGATTAGTACTAGCGAAACGAAGGCTGACATTTTGGCGACAAGAAAAAAACGCTCATCAGCCCACCTGATAACATCATGCGAATGTATATAAAGGGTTTGAAAACATACTTTAATTCGAATACAAATATGATGATATATTGAAACTCGTGAGAACTTCATGCTGGATTAAATGTCCTATTAGTTGCGTTTTTACGACGGAGTATTCATAATAAAACTCGGAGTAAGCTCGAGATGAATAGAGAGCAACGATCCAAAGGGAACCTGGCAAGCGGTCCATAAGAAGCAACCCATGAAATGTGTCGAATGAAAGTGGCATGAAACAACTAGCAAGGCCTCAAATACTCCTGGATAGATAAGTGGAATAATTTGAGGAGGTCAGGGATGCGAGTGAATTCACAGAATGTTTGAAATGTGCATCAGACGAAAGTACCATCAAAAAGGTAGTAATAACTTAACCTTCTAACTACCTGCGCCAATCACATAAACGGCAACCCCTGTTACTCGAGTGCCAGTTCCGGCATAATGAATAAGCACTGGTGATGATTTTTAACAAGGATAGGGAATTTGTACAATATTTAGAGTATTTAAGTTCAGTAACTTACAGAAGCCTATCTTACAATACAGTACAACACAATACAGTGCACTATGCATATACATAAATATCTATAATGTTGTATGGTAGATTTACGTGAGTCCCAATACTTAGATATTCCAATAATTCCTAATGCATTGTTGGCATCCAACTTGCCATTGAAAGTCATGGAAGCACTGTTTGGTTATTTAATCCTTAATATGAATCATCAACAATCCACGTCCATCGGGCTTGAACTGTGACCCGACCCCGGGAGGAACGATTGTGAATGGAAAGCCCTATTTCTTGAAAATTCCCTCTTGGCACATTGAGAAAACAATTTGGCGAACAAGCTCGCTTTCAGTGATTCGTACTCATGCCATTACATCACTATATATTTAGAAAAATTCACTTTAGGAAGGATTGGATTAGTCAGATAAAAATATGTGGGGGGAAGGGATTTGTGGTGTTACATGTTACAACAGGTTCATGTGTATTCAGGTTATGCATGTAACACCACAAAGCCCTACTCATTAAGCTGGCTGGGATGGTTCTTAACCGTTCGTCGATCATCAACAACGCATGAAACAGCCCCCATATCCGTCAGTGAAACTTGCAAACCACAGACCTTTAAACGTATTAGATAAACGAGTTCCAGGTGAGGACGAAATTCTCTGTAGAGCAGCGGGAGATTTGTTGTGATTTTTAAATAGATTCATCATACAGTGTCAACTTGCATTTCAGTCAATGACTGAAAAGGCAGATAAAATGGACTAGTAAAGCACGGCAAAAAGCTAACACTATCAATGTATAAGCACCTGAATGGTGGACAATAGGCAAAACATCGTCGGTTATGAAAGTTTAGAAGCGGCTGTCTTACTATTTCTTTATTCTTTAACCCGACTGCCTGCTAAATATGGAACAGTGAGATTATGATGAACGTGAATACGAGAAGAAATCAGTTCATACTTTGAAAGACCAATTGAACGTGAACCCTAAGCAGACGGGCCATTATGTAAGGTAAAGTTATGACCCGAAAGAATTTCCGGAGAATATATTTGGCAAGCTTTGTAGGGTAATTCATATATCTTATCGATAAATAGTCAACAATAATAGAAAAGGACCTCGATGAAGTAAGCAAAATTCTTTTTTAATCATGCCCGGGAAAATAAATGTTGAGCAACAGAAAAATGTAAGAAAAATATTAACTGACGAGGAAAGTAATGGCGGGTTTGAAAAGACATGAGGTATTCGTTTGACACAATCGAAGATATGAAAGGACCGTCGTAACGCCTAATAATTTCAAAACTTTGTCTCTGAAATTCCAGACAGCGTCTACTACCGAAAGTTAGTTGATGAAAGACGATTGAGAATGAGTGGAAATCCACTCAAAACATTTGCGAACGTATATATATATATATATATATATATATATATATATATACCCTAAGTTGAGTACAACAAAATAAATAAACGAGACAGTGCAACACAGATTTCTTATTCCAAAATACTCGGCTTAATTAGTTGTACCTTTTTTGTGAATACGTATGCTGAACACAACATACGCAGTCTTTCCGGAAGATTTGATTACCAGCTGACGGTACATCAGAAGTCTGTTTACCATACTTCTGCCATGGTATAACAAAGAACCTCACTACTTTATCTGTCATAAAACGTTTCATAATCCTAGTGAACTTGGTTTTTTGCGTTCCTATTATCGTAGAATGTATTTCGTACACAAAAAGACTTCTAAAGATCACCAGATACCCGTCGAAACTGGATTACGCTTGAAGGTTGCAAAATAGCCCGTATTGCGTGTGCACGCAGCGCGATTGCCAATGCTTCGTTGATGCGATTGGCTAAGCGCCGAACTCGGCTAATCTGAGTGGTTGGTTTTGTTATTGCTACAACTACGTCCAATCAATGGTTCAAATTGTGACTCAGACAGCTATAAATGGACGGGCGCACCGACATCGAGCACGTCTACCCGTTTTGTTGCGTCCTATTGTACACGTCTCGTTATGCCGGCGATCGGGATTGATTTGGGCACTACCTATTCGTGTGTTGGTGTCTTCCAACACGGGAAGGTTGAGATTATTGCAAATGACCAAGGAAATCGTACAACGCCAAGTTATGTTGCCTTCACTGATACCGAACGTTTGATTGGTGACGCTGCGAAAAACCAAGTGGCCATGAACCCTAACAATACCGTTTTTGACGCGAAACGCCTTATTGGACGCCGATTCAGTGATCCCTCGGTCACGGCTGATCGCAAACATTGGTCGTTTGAAGTGATTTCCGAGAATGATAAACCAAAAATCCGTGTAGAATATAAGGGCGAAATAAAAACATTTTCGGCCGAGGAGATTTCCTCTATGATACTGATGAAAATGAAAGAAGTTGCCGAGGGGTACTTGGGGAGAAAAGTGACGGATGCCGTGATTACTGTGCCGGCATACTTTAATGACAGTCAACGACAAGCAACCAAGGATGCCGGTGCTATTTCTGGTCTCAATGTTTTGCGCATAATCAACGAGCCTACGGCCGCCGCTATTGCCTATGGGTTGGACAAAAAGGTTGGTGGAGAGCGTAATGTGCTAATATTTGACTTGGGTGGTGGGACGTTTGATGTCTCCATTTTGACCATCGAAGATGGTGTGTTTGAGGTGAAATCAACTGCGGGTGATACTCACCTTGGTGGTGAAGATTTTGACAATCGCATGGTCAGCCATTTTATTCAAGAGTTTAAAAGGAAGCACAAGAAAGATATCAGTGACAACAAGCGTGCTGTTCGTCGGTTACGTACAGCTTGTGAGCGGGCCAAGCGCACACTGAGTTCAAGTGCCCAGGCCAACATTGAGATTGATTCTCTATATGAAGGCGTTGATTTCTATACGTCAATAACACGGGCACGTTTTGAGGAGCTGAATGCTGATTTGTTCCGTAGCACTCTTGACCCTGTGGAACGTTCTCTGCGTGATGCGAAAATGGACAAGAATCAGATTCACGAAATCGTCCTTGTTGGTGGTTCAACGCGTATCCCAAAAGTACAAAAGTTGCTGCAAGACTTTTTCAACGGTAAGGAATTGAACAAGTCGATCAATCCGGACGAGGCCGTTGCATATGGGGCTGCTGTTCAGGCAGCCATCTTGAGTGGTGACAAGTCCGAGGCAGTGCAAGACTTGCTTCTGTTGGATGTGGCGCCTCTTTCACTTGGTCTGGAGACGGCTGGTGGTGTTATGACTGCCTTGATCAAGAGGAATACAACAATACCCACTAAACAAACGCAGACGTTCACTACATATTCTGATAACCAACCCGGTGTGTTGATTCAGGTCTACGAGGGTGAGCGTGCGATGACCAGAGACAACAATTTGCTCGGTAAGTTCGAGTTATCTGGGATTCCCCCAGCGCCCCGAGGTGTGCCCCAGATCGAGGTGACGTTTGACATAGATGCAAACGGCATTCTAAATGTGTCGGCAGTTGATAAGAGCACTGGCAAACAAAACAAGATCACGATCACGAACGACAAAGGACGCTTGTCAAAAGACGATATCGACCGAATGGTTGCGGATGCCGAGAGGTACAAGGCGGACGATGAACGTCACCGAGAACGTGTTGCGGCAAAGAATGCTCTGGAAAGTTATGCGTATTCAATGAAACAGACTGTGGAAGATGATAAAGTGAAAGACAAGTTATCAGATTCTGATCGCAGTACCATTTCAAGTAAATGCGATGAGGTAATCAGTTGGTTGGAGAACAATCAAACCGCGGAAAAGGACGAGTTCGAGCACAAGCAGAAAGAGCTCGAAAAGATTTGCGCCCCGATCATTACCAAGATGTATCAAGCAGCAGGCGCTGGGGGCGAAGGCATGGGTGGCATGCCAGGTGGTTTTCCGGGTAAAGCACCTGGTGGCGGCTCCGGTGGAAAAGGACCTACTATTGAGGAGGTTGACTGAGCTCTTCGTGTTTGGTGTTCACGTTTTGTTCTGAACAATTAATCTGAATAGTATTTTATTTTCGAAGTTATTTTTGTTACTTATTTGGGAAAAAGTAGGATCATTGGGATATGGCTTTCGTTACCGGTTGGTTCCACGAATGTTCTGCTCAGTTTAGTTTTGCAAAGTATTGCTAACAAGATCGAAGTACGAGCTGTGACATTGTCGCCCAAGTTGTCTTTCACTGTGAACTAGATATCCCGCGCGGAGCAGTATGAAGCATTCGACCGGTCCTGTTTCTAGCGTGAAATTAAATTTGAGCGAATAAAAATGAACACTGTAGAATCCGTTTTGAAATTTCATGTTAGTCTTAAGATCTGAGCCGATATAGTCTATCGGAAATAATGGACTACAAGGAATATTCTCGAACTTTAGGGGCTGCGATTAGAGAGGGCAGTTTTGACCCATTTCTTTATCGGTATGATAGTGAGGTCTAGTGAAATTGAGGGGATCCATGGCAGCCATCCGATGGCATCGATTAATCTCGATGTCGCTAACAGTGGGACCAGAACTATATTACTGAGAAGTAACCGTACCGGGTACCCATGTTTTGTATGACCAGTTAGTTATTGGAAAAATTTAATTGCCCAACTAATCAAGCCTGAATCCTCTGCTTCGTGTACCATTGCCGTTGCTTTCTGTATTTTTGGGCCAGCTTAAAAATTGAGCGTCCGTTGATTGATTTATCTAATTGTTGAATGATTTTGATTGTATCACCCTGGGGAACTGTTGTTATTGATTCCGCTTACAGTCGTCGAACCGGTCGTGGGAACACAGAAAGCAAGGGTGACTTTTTCCTTATCATTGCTTTTTAGATGGGCTTTTGTGATCGCAAACAGCTATCTTGACCAGCCCGGTTCAATGAGTATCTTATGAATCGTAAATAGTTGGCGGTTTGGTTCTGACAATCTTTCTCTAATGATCAACAGAATTAGGATCCGTAAGAGTTAACCGTTACTAGTATAGACATTAGGTGATTGATTAAATTGCTGTCATCATTCACGTTATCGCATCTTATATCCTTAGTGCACGGTACATTTCAAGAACTACCTTGTGTTTGTTCAAATGATGCTGTGAAGACAATGCTGCGGCTACGATCGGGGCTCAATAATGCAAGATCACCATTTTTCTGAACTGCACAAAATCGCTTTGGTGACTGGCCTTTGGTCACACGTTCTGCAAATGTTATTTACATATGTTTAGATTGTAAGTAGCTTTAGTTTCGAATTAGTCTATAAAAGTAGTAGACGGCGGTTCTCACCATTGTCTGGAAGACTGATTTGATCCGTAATCCATAACGGTTTTTATTCCCTCAGGTACCGGTAGTCCACTTCAAACAAATAGATTTTCTACTCAGTTTGCTCTTAATATTGTACTTACTAATCACTAAATAACGATTAGTATATACAATAAATTCGGGAACAGCCTGGTAAATTACTCCTGATTATGTGAGTTGCGATATTCTAAAATAATGTAGATATCGATGATTTGAACATGACGCAGAACGAATGAGAACAAATTACTTGCTTAGAAAGATGCCTCTACTAAGTTGTCATCCAGTATTCCTTTTATGGAAAAGCACAAAATTTGCTTAACAGAACTTCAACACATGAGGTCACTAGGCTTAGTTAATCGTCATTGAAATGGCCCAAACAACTTCTCTTGCTTTTTTACATGAATATACTGCTTAACAAACAATAAATGGAGTAAAAGCAGTAGTACATGAACGTTTGACATCCAGTAGGATGAAAATAGAGTGGAATTGTAGGCTGCTGAGATTTTGTAATGATAATATCGGTATTGGTGATGGAAGAAGAGAAGTGTTGGTTGGATTGTTTCCTTGCTTTTAAGGGATCATCCAGGCACTCAGTCCTTATGGAGATAAAAATGTGTTAGTATCAATGTAGATGTGCCCCTCGGGACACAGGATGACCATTTTAGGATACCACTAGGAAGGGTTTCACTTAGATTGCGTTTCTGGACCACAGAAAGTAGTTTGTATTATCTCGAGTCACTATGGATGACTTGATTAAAGTGAATGCTTAGAATCAAAGAAGAGATATAATGGAACTGAAAAATTAATTCAGATCTTTTGTTCTTGTATTTATTGGACTAAAGAATGAGTTCTAACGAGCAAAAAGTCAAAATTTTCCGGTCGGTTAGTAGCAGTTTCCTTTGGCATCACGGAGTCTAGTGCAACGGTCACCACTCATTTCTAGATTTGGAAGTTTCTAAACCTCTTACATAAGTGCCGTTAGCGTTGTGAATGTGATGTGACTTTTAAACATGCATGAATATTCACATAAGAGAAAGAATATTTCGTTTCCTAATGTCTCCTTTGAAAAGAAGAGCTCAGTAACTGTATTCACATCATTTATCTCGTCATTTCTTTAAGCGTCATGAGAAGGCTTGGTTAAACCAAAGGCAAAATTAATTGCCTAAAAACCTGGTCACAGTGAGATAGGCTTGACCTGGCTTATTACATGAAGATACTATCCAAATGGAAGGTGAAAAGGCCACTTTAGGCGCTGCTGTGCTCAAAAAGCAGTTTATTAAAGCAAGTGCTCAATGTACACGTGGTTTTAAAGTCGCCAACAAACGAATAAAGATGGGTGATTTGTAGCCTATAAACCCGTCTTCGTACGAAAGACTGTGGGTGACTGCTTCTAGATAACTCAAGTTCTGAAACAACTGCGACTGTTCAGAAACATCAACAATGTTCAAGGCTGCAAGAATCAATGGTGCACCAGAATCTAGCCCTCCAAATGCCAAAATTCTCCCCAGAGAGATTAAGATGACGATTTCGAAGAAAGAGCACTTTACATAGCTAATTCTTGCTACTACTACTACTACTGCCTAGTTATTCAACTGGTTGGATCATGTGGAATCGAAATCGCTAGCCGGCATTAAAATTTATCTAGTTTTGCCATTTATTTTTAATGCCTATTTACGCTTCCTAAAAAGAACGTTTTTTTGTCTTTTGGCAAGCACAACCTAATTTCTCTCACAGGGTGATGAAATTCGCACCATCATACTTCAAATGCATCTTCGAGCATTTAACTGAGTTGGGAGATCTTACAACGAACCTCCAAGCGAACCCTGGATAGTTTGAATCCGAATAATCGATTTCAGACTGAAGTCAATACGTCGGTTGTAATCCCATTGACCGCATACGCGGAGGCACGTGAATTCCCGTGCATCGCCTGGTTTGTCGAGCATTAAGTTGACCTGATAACGATGAAATGCATTCCAGTGAGACGCAAGGTATATTTGTGGTTAAGACGCAAACAGTAGAGGACGTTTACATACCAGAAATAGCATAGATGTAATCGAATAGCATTTACAATTTTTTACCTGGTTCAAGAACGAATTTCACGGTATTTGGGAAGTCAACGCTGCAAGCGCCTTTCACAGGAATTTGGCTTTTATAAAATAGTTTAACAACCATTACTAAGCCTAAATGCGGTTGAATACAATCTTCCAATAGATAATGTCATATATGTCTTATCACTATTCCAATTGCACCGGCCAACAATGGCTAACTGGTTGCACGTCGACAATTTTCTTGTCCTCCTCATTTCCCATCCATCTTGCATGACTTAGTATTCAAGATTTTCTTCACACTGTTGGATCGTATCGACTCTCACCCTGGTTACATTTGTTTACCACTGTGTAGCAAAATTTCATCAAGGATCACTCACGGAGTGAGAGCAAATGATCCAAAGACGAACTCAGATAGACCTAGCTCTTCATTTGTAATGAAAACCTTGGAACCGGAATGGTGCGAAGACTGTAACTGAACTATAAACTATTTTGGTTGAGTACGCTGATTACAGATATTCATTTGACAAAGCTGCCTGCGCCTGAGGGCTTCCATGGGTTGCGGATAAGGGAAGTGCCAACATCTAGGCACTTGGTAGCGCAAAGGCTGGAGGTGCATCCTTGAATAAAAAGGCCAAGTCTGGACTGGGTGACCGAGTAGTACAACAGCCCGTAATATGCAACAATAAACGTTTGATTTTTGCACAAAAGTTTCTCACCCTCCACGTATTTAAGAAGGCGCCCTACCACCGTACACAACAGATTAGCGTTACTGCGACTCCCACACGATTCTCTTACGTTATTCGGGACGTGCAGATAATGATGGTGTCACTGGACTAAGTCCTGTACCTGTTCTCTTGCCGTCTCTTTCAGATAGCATCGAAATCTGTCCCCCCAGATGATGCACTTATTCGTCTTCTATGTCCTTTCGTAATGGTCACATTGTATGTGCGAACACTCATCCGTGTAGGTCAAGGGATGTTTAGGCCGTGTTGTATCCAAGACACTCGCATTCAAAACTCCATCTCTGTTAGCCGATTGGCATCCACATCTAGTCCTTTCGTGAAGTTTCCTGTGCGTCTTTCTGGGACCCCGAGGCGACGGCTATTGTTGTTTCTGGCGTAGGTGTGGCTCTCAATGAAAGGACTGAGGCTCCGCTAAATGACTGGACCCCAGGTGACAGCCAGCTACGAGCAGTGAAACTTAGATATTCATTGCAAATTAAATGACCTCGCTTTGATAGAAGTAACTTGCTTGCTATCTCAGCATATGCATCAACAGACTGCAGCACAGACGCAGTCAGGGTCACTTTCATTCAAAGCGTGCACGGCCTGTTATTGTAGAGCAAGGCGAAGTAACATTGTGATTTTGGCAGGGGACATGAATGCTAGAGTAGTTCAGCTATCCTCGCACCTAGTAAGCCCCTTTTGTCTCGACTCATACAGTTCTGAAAGCGTAAAGATTTTTAGCTACGTGAACAGGCGGTCGACTGTTCGTCTCAAGTACGAATTTTAGAATCTCCGATCACCGGCACGCCAACCGGTGCCCGCCTAATTCAAGACCCAAATCGACTACATGGATATTAGCAACCAATGCGCGGCTGCCTACAACAAACACACTGAAGCACAATTCTCAATTCCAAACACGCGCTGGTATGCGTCAAGACGTTCATGTGCTATGGTAGGCGCTCAAAACGCACCATAAACAGTCAGTTAGATTATGACAAGCTCCGAAACCCGACTCGACCGTGAGCCCATTGATGCCGAATAAGAAACACCAATAATCACTGATCGCTTAACAAAACTGCATTCTATTTTTTGGCCTTGGTGAGTTGGGGCCAGATACGTTGCATTGTGACACTCTGGATTTCTGTTGAGACTTCGTGCCTTCTTGACCCACGCCACTCCATCCCGGCTAATCGCGATTATAATGAAGCAGGGCTCATGCCGAGACGTGAATTCAGTGCAAGCTCCCATTTGGATCACGAGATCCCGGGACTGTAATGAACTTCCGAGAAGAAACATGTAGTCGCCATGAGAAATTCCCGTAATTTGTTCAAACTCGTCCAAACCAACGGTTAGAAAACATTGGGTGTGAACGAAACGAACTGTGAAGTTGATGGTTCGCCTCTCCACAAGTTGCAGTGACGTTTTCGCGGATCATACAACACGCATGAAGAGCAAACCATGCGGAACAGACTGGTTTTCCTCCTGGTCGTGGAAGGATCGATCAAAGGTTCACTGTCGAATAGCCGTTAGAGCACCGTTTTGCCTTCCAACTGCCAACGATCATCGTGCTCTTGGATATTCACGCAGCCTTCGACTTGGCAAATAGGCTTGCACTTCTGTATTGTTTGTTGACGAATTGAGTAGATGAGAAGTGTATCGATTCTCAAAGAGATGTACCGGCAAACCTTAGGTCGGACCAGCGCTTGCGGCAAGTCCTCGCCACTCCTCGTCTTCTCCAGTCAAGTACGGCAAGGCTGACCTTTATCTCCATTTCTTTTCAGCCTTGTCACAGAAGATGTTCTACTGGACGCTTTGTCTAATTCTAATGATATTTATTATATACAATATATATATATATATGATTTAATGTACTCGGTTGTCCGAGGTAGTCAATGGTTAGATAAGTCGAGGTGACCAATCGATGACATGGGTAAGTAGTATGAAAGTTTTAANTAGTAGACTGGCTTGTGTAGGTACAGCTAGACTACCGGTTTGGATTCCGCGAGGTCCACTGAAACAATGGATAGAGACAATGGGTGATATGAATGAGAAGCGTTGCAAGTGGCATTCTTGAATTGAAAACTATTCTCCTTCTCCATAGTTTTTCAAATTAGTATTTTTCTGTCGGTCATTCATGTCGGTTATTCCCCGTCCTTTTTTCTGCTTGACTAGATGGTGCTCTGAGGTAGCAACCACAACCAGAGAGAGCACCTTGGTGCCTTGTTAATAATTACACAAACCGAAACTGAAACTGAAATTGAAACCAAATTAGAATCGCAATGACACGAGCGGGAAATTCATACGTACCACAAGAGCCATCGGCCAGAAGGTAATCCAACAGTCACGAGTCCTCTTATGTTGTACATAAAAACCTAGGATGCAAACAAACGTGATTAAACAAAAACTCATTCAAACTTTCGCGGTCGTATCGTTGTCCACTTTCTCGGATCGGAGTCATTCCAAAGCGTACTGTCAGTTCATATCCGTATTTTATTCTTATTGTTCGAATTCCTCAAAGCAACTCCCAGTAGCAATACGACAAGTGGCAACACCTAATGGAGCTACCGAGTATCGAACACAAACATGAATGCTGGTGCGTCTGTAAACTGAGCTCTAAGACTGAACTGAATATTTCGTGGCTTGGTGCAGTATCCGGAGGGACCTGAAGAAAGAGAACCAAAAGCCGTTCTTCCCTATTTTCCGTGGCTGCTCACTGTATTCACCTACGAAATGCTTGAGATTCTCGAGATCTCCGGTAACGATCCCATTTGAAGAACTAAAGAAGCCGTTGCCCAGACACATTGCGCCAATGAGATTCAGAATAAACTATTACTCATTCAGAACAAAACATGTGTTGGAGATTGAGTAAATTATGAATATGAATATGAATATGAATATGAATATGAATTATGGGAAGGCGTCTCTGAATCCACACTTGAACATCCTGTTGTCCACTTTTCAAAGGGCTCAGTCTCTTTCTATCCAATAGGCCACACCAGCGTAATCAGGAGCCAGAGAATACCAAAACGGGATACCAAAGAGAATACCAAAACGGGATACCAAGCCGCTAAATCGTTGATTCTTGTCTAACGAGTTCCATCTGTGTTCCACATGCTGAATGCACTTTCCTGTACACCACTCGTGTGGGAATACTGGTCATATTCGGAAAATCTACCGACGATTCAAATGTAATGCAGCGAGTTCAAAAGCGAGATTGCAAAAGAAGATATCGGTCATATGCCAAGATTGAAGCTGTTGACCGATTCCAGTCAGTTTCTTCATAAAACTCATCAATTATAGTGCGGATTTTGACATCAGTTCGTTGGCGATACTGCGAGTTCTGAATCGATACGTTCAAGGAACATTCAGGACGTGATCTAGCCCAATGCACAAGTCAGGCCAGCCAACATACACATCTACCTGAGCAATGCATACTTGGAAATTCCACTGTCACCAGATTACGAATCACTGACTACAAGTATTTCCCGTTTGGCCTCCACTTATCATTTGGTCTGTCCCAAGCGCGAACAATCAGATATGGTTTACACCATTCCATGCCTTGGGTGTGGTAACCAATATGTCGATAATACAGGCAAACGGTTACCCATATGCATGTTCGATTAACGTTACTCTGTAACTGGCTGACCCAAATACACATATATGAAGCTACTGTTCACAAACAGGCCATGAGGACAACATTGTCATAGCAGGGATAGTCGTCCGGGTAAACAGAAAGGCGGAGCGACTGATTCTCGAAGCCCTCCATTAGGGCAATTCGTCCAATTGGCTCGTCGAAATAAAGGATGTGCAGACATAAACGAGACGGTCTGAAACCGGAACAAGACGAAAATCCTTAATTTCTCACCCAGCCTAAATGTGCACACATGCTGACTTTCCTTATTTGTGGCACAAGGGCTCGACAATCCCCAGCTTATCTGGATTGCGTCATCATGTGCATGCTCAGCAATGTCCGGTTGGATCGCTTTCCACAAACGGCAATCTCAGTTTTTATTGGATCAGAAAAGTGATCTAGGCTGAACGGTATCTATCACCACTATTGACCGGCTGGCAAAGCTCTATATGATCCTCGTGCTGGATTAAATGACAAAAATTACGTTTACTGAATACTAAACAACCTGCGTGTTGTATTGTACACGGATCCTTGTTTCAACCACAAACCAGTCATATGGTTCGGCGTGCATGGTGTGAACTTTTTAGATTGTACTTCTTCTCTGGAACTGTGAACGATTTGACCTACTTGCAACTGTTATCACCATTTCTTTCTCAATAGTTGTCATCACTGGAAAATGTCAAATGCAGCATAGATCACTGGCTCGTTTCACATAGCCTGGTCGGTGGATTGGAAGGAACGGACCTATCACGCCGTCAGTGGTGCCTCCTGATCTTACCGTTAGACTTCTTATGGAATCGACTGAGCGGTATGGGCTAGACACCGCGGCCACGAATACTAGAGAAGTTTAAAGAAAACATTTATACAGTTTCAGTATATTTACCTTCTCTAAGCACCATTAAAGAGTCTACACGCTCTCAGACGTCAGTGCGAAAAAATTCCAGTATTCATTTAAACTCGTATGAACTATTTTCTTCATTAATACGGTAATATTAATCACATCTTTCTCTTTTTAACAGTCAAGCTGATATGCAAATTTTAAGAAGCAATATAATTGGATTATTGCTGATGGACGAGAACAACATAATTCACTGTTTTCCTGTAGGTAAACAGTGATTTTGGTTATTGTCAAACCGAGTAAAAAGATGAAGAGATGCTTAGCTGACTGTTTAAGGCAAGGTGCCGGGAGGCGTAACTTTTCCAGAGAGTGAGAAACATATGGTGAAGAGACCGATATGGGTCTCAGAAACACGAACGCTGAGATCAGATGTGCGAAGTCTTACAATGTTTGAACACTGTAGTTTCCGTATTATCGGTAGAATATGGTGGGAGATTTTTGTCAGTACCTCGGAGGTTTAGTGAAGGTTACTGGGTCCTACTGGATCAGAATAGATTAAGTTAGTTCGGACATTTTAGGCATGCCCACAGAAAGAATCCCTCGTCGTATACTGTTCTCCGAGACAGGTATTACTTAGAAGACGGATCAAGGTGGCCAGTCGATCAGGTGGGTGAATATATGAAAACTTAGCTAGTGACCTGACTCGTGTAGATGCAGTTAGGCTACCGAGCCAAGGTCCACGAGATCCCCCAGGCGGGGATCAAAGACAGTGGGTGATATGGATCAGTACCGCAATCAGTGTCGTCCTTGCATCCGAACTCTGTTTTCTGCTGTGTGATTGTTCATCTGACTGTTTTGCAGTCGATCTTCCACTTTATTTTCTCCTTGAGAAGATGGCGCCAGCGGAGCCTTCTGTATGCGTGAAGGCACTTCATCAGATATACGACCGTCTGGTTAGATAGAACTATCCAAATAACTACATTTACCTCATGCAGTGGTTCTCCTGCAAGGACGAGGCACGGTTTCACGCCAATCCAGTCATCGAACGGCATTTTGCACTTCGCAGATATTCATCAAACTCTTTTAGACGATCAAATAAAACCTACAGCTTATTTGGATATTCACTCAATAGCATAATGCTGCTTGTCTTTCCGGAAAACGTGTCTCCCTCATAATATCTATTTCACATGGAGAACTGATATCTATATGGACTAGTTCACGTGGGGTCGCCGTGACGGCAAGAAAACAGACAGTTTCTTGAAGTGTTTTTCTCACTGCTCCCGTCTCCACAAATTTGATTTTCAGTCTTCTCACAGTCAATGGTGCAGGCCCGCTTATCAGAAAGTAACCCTTCAAACTCGTCACACGCAGCCGACAAACTGTAACCGAATGTGCTAAAGAAGACCATTCAATGTTTGGATTGACGTATTCCGTAGCTGAACATTACGTCACCTTAACAAGACCTACAGCACAGAATCCTGAGAGTGTTAAACGAAGAACGCTCGAAAGAGGACGGAACTGGAGTTCTCTTTCGGTCATAATTTCACTTAGAACCCGAGGTTGGCTCGAAAGTCACCATAAATTTTGCACAGCTGAGTACGCACTGCAATATATATATATATATATATATATATATATATATATATATATCTGCTGTTTCAGTTTTGGCTATCGCGATGGGGACTGCAAGTGGTCCGCCGGAATTTCCCGAGCTTATTCGTCCGTGCTTACTAGCAAGATTCGCGACGGACTTACTAATTCGTGTCTGGAATAGGCAACGGGAATCCTGACGCAAAGCAACGGTCTATTATAAACGAAACTATCTGTATGCCGAGCCCACGTCTCCATCCGACCTATATACCAATTTCACATTTCCACGTACCCTAGGGGTGATCAGTTAGAGGTAATCCATAACTCAAATATCATTCCCATCGCTACTTTCCTTTGTTCCATTATGCATCATCCGTCTTTCACGATTCTTAACACATTAGACTTTTGCTTATTTTAATTTTTATTCGCTCTCTCGCCCTGAGGTCAACCTCCGGTTCGGTTAGGAATAAAAAAATTGCGAAACCATTTGCTTTGGTTTTTGTTGATGGTACATGTGCCTCACCAGCCGAGTGTAGTGGGCTGAGTGAATGGGAATTTTACTTACTCCCAAACATAGCACCCAGGCACCAACTGATATTCTATTCGACGGAATTATCCATAACGAGTCAATTTTCTGATGTAAGACAACGTTGAAATTTAAGAGCTTCCTCTCAATTGATCAGTAAACATTCAGTGGGGTTACATCTCTGATCGTGCCAGTCAGAATCAGTTATCAAAATGTACATAAAAATCGAAGCAAATCACAACTGACCAATCTTAGCGTAAAAAATTCTCTCGCCATCTGATCAGGAAAGGATCATCCAATCAAATTCGGATTTGATTTAAAGTTACAGCCAGCCGCATTATTACCGTTGCGTGAGAAGACCGTCAGTGAGATAACCTGTGAACTACGCTTCCTACGGCCAACAATCATCCACATCTGTTAGCACACCACCAAATTTCAAAATACGTAATTGTATCCTAAACATATATCCTTTAGCGATTGCTGTCTGACTTGTTTGTACTGTTGTTAAGGGTATTAGAACTCAACCTCATCGCTCACACGTCACGGTCTCATCCGCATGACCACCTTCGATCCAGCTGTAAGGTATAACTCCAATTCAAGTACCACAATCTGTATCTAAAATACCAATTCAGGTACTCCGATTGCCAACCAGGATTTGACCAGCTACAACCAGTCTCCGGGATCAAACGCCAAACGGAAAATGGACATTTTAGAACAGCTATAATCAGATCAGAAGTGCAATACTCACGTAAACAACCTTTTTCAGACAATGCATTGAATATATTGTGCCTAGTCAGTTCTGGCCCTCTCCGAAACACAGCTTTCTGTCTTGGTATAAGAAGCATCAGATATTTGTTTAAACAAAACCGTACCGGGCAATAATGGACTCCGAAGCGGTCATCATGGCCGGTCAAAAAGGAATTCGTGATAAAACAAGGATTTGGATAACGCAATATAGCCGAAGAGATGACTTGAAAATTCTCTCCAAATTTCCGAGAAGAGACTTTGGGATTTTTGCAAGTCTAGTTGGGATAAGAAAACTATCAACTCAGTGTTTGGAAAGTCTTTGGGATTTGCCGAACAAGAAAAGCCCCAGCATGCACCACGTGAAGTAAAAGCCCATATGGACAGAGAGAATCTAACATTATTATAATATTCATATTACTATTGAAACTACGTTCATTGACCATGCGATTCACACTTTACATCAAATGTGGAAACAGTTTGCCGCCAGACATGCCTCGACTAACTGAGTTTCGGGGATGACTGATACGCTCTCACTAGTCTTCAATTCATCCCATTCTCCTTTTCTGTTGCCTACCCTCGTCAACGTACGTTTAGAATCCATTAGAACATCTCGGCCCTATCGTGTCACACAACGGAGTTCTCCCCGGTGTGCCAGTTGAGTCGGGCATCTTATCATTACACAATGGTGTCGAGTTTACCTCACGCACTTCGAGAACAGACATCGTCTTACGCTGATTTCAGCGTATGGTTTCACGTTACAAGTCGATCAAACGCGCATTAAGCTGCGGATAAACAAAGACAAAAAACAAGAGACACGTTCTCAAGGTCAGACAAGCGACAATGCTATGGTGATGCGTCAGCAGTCGATTTGCAAGACCCAGATTAAGGACGTAAGACGAGCCAATACACCGTGGGCTAAGGTAGGGGGCGTGGGTTGAGAGAAGCAACGCGCTAGTTGAGCCCACGAGTGCAGCACACGAAACCGAACGTGTTGGATTCAAACTTATGACGCGCACGAAATGCCGCCGCGAGCACTCGCACTTCCTTACCTGAAGGCACCAAATTTAGCTTGATCACAAACCACATTTCTACATTAATCGTACAATTAATTTGTAAGTGTGGGTGATGGATTCGTATCGTAGTATGGAAGTAATCAACCTGTCAGTTCACTGTCTTGATTTGTTTAAATCTGATGGAAAGTAACTGGGACTTGTTAGGGACACGGGATTATGTCTTTCACGTCATTCAAGGACTAAAATCATTCATCTTCCTTGAATAGAAAACCAGAATTCAACAATAAACAGAACGTGGTCTCAAGTAAACGGCATAGCGAGGTGTCTGTTAGCTCTGCAGAGTAAATATTGACAAACTGCCTGAGGACTTGAATGCTATTTCTGTTTGTTGTCGAAGCTTCTAATAACATTTTGAATTGCTGAGGTGCACATGACCAGCGATTAACGAATTTCACCATTTTAATGACCAATATAGTATGCACTGTGCAAACTGCGACCACATCGAGTAGTATGCTCTTAGTGAGAATCGTTGAGCTTAATAATCACATACTAATCCAATCTGAGAAAATAAAATTACTCATAAGCCAAATTGAACGACCTTGAATTTTCCAGATATGCGACCTGTCAGTCGGTAGATGAATATTATTACTACTTATTCATCAGTGTTTGTATGCTTATTTTACAAACTAAAGACTGGGATAACTGTTCGATTCCACCTGTCTGTCCGTTTTTCCATATGGGCTCAAATCCGGTAACCTAGACGACTTATGAGGATGACTTCTCTCACACCAGCTCCTGGGACTATTATTTCTCGACAGGACTTTCTTTGTAGTCCTCCAAGCTTAGCTAGTAATTGGGATAAATAATGAATCTCCTATGCTGTAAGTTTCGCTTCATCATTCACTAACCGGATGAGATAAATCAGCTCGTGCATGTTCGCAAGCTCGAGTCCTTCTCCTCCAAATAGGTCATAGATCTATGGTAGTCCGGGATACGGAGTGCGTGAATTTTCCAAAACTCTTTATTTTTTAGTTCTAGATAGCCCTTCTTTCAATAGTACACAGAGGACGTGTTGCAGACCGAATATTAGTGGTCCCATGTAGGCAACACGCACGGCTTGGATGCTAACCTGAAATGGTAGCGATTTCCAACGGTCCGCCAGCCGGACGAAATAGATCAGTCTGACTTATCTGTATGACAGTGAGAGCAGCCTGTCCAAATCACTCAAGAAATGCGACGACTGGATAGGTAACAAAACTCAGAACAACCCATTGCTTGACTATTTGGGGCACTGGTAGGCGGTGCGCGTGTATAGCTAAGTTCGTGCAGGAACATTGTCACGGAGGTCAAAGAGACTGCATCCAAGGTGAACGCCATGGGTTGCGCATCTTCGTAATCCAAATACAAATGAAAAATGAATTTCCTTGGTCGAGGATTGAGTCGTGCTTGATAGGTCAGTTGGTATAGCAGACAACGTTCGGTCTCAGCTAGTCAGGTAACAAGGGGGATATCTGAATATTTGCGATCAAATATTGAAGAAGGCACTCCAGCAAAAAAAGCAGAGAAAAGCAGTTTATCTGTAAAAATACCTCTATCAGATGCGCACGCATGGGGTTCCACCCGGCGGTGAAATGAGCCATCAGACTTCATTGATTCGCTACCATCTGCCTATGCTGGGCGTCCCCCAGCCTCAGAATGAGGTTCCGTCCCGTTCTGCTTGCTTCACTAGGTGCATGAACTTGAGAACTTCAACAATAAAACGTTTATTCATGCCCGAGGGGAAGTAATACAACATACAGACATCAAACATCTTCCGCAACAGATCTGAAAAGGTTTGGTGATGGTCATTTTGCCGCATATCCACGATGGGTTGCCGCTACCCAGCCTTGTGTTACGGCACTTTGAAATAAAGGCCTCAGCTTAGGTGGTCAGAGGAGAATTAATTTTACGGTCCAGGCAACACATTCAACACATTCTCAGTTACAGATCGTACTAATTTTCTACCCTACTTACTTTGCTTGCTTTGCTCTCTCATTCACCTTGATAGCACTGAACTCATATTCAACATACTACCATCGGCAATCGGCGACGGGCAACAGAAGACTGTTAATCGTCATTGGCCACTCATGTAGACTCAGACCATATCCCGGTCCGTGACCACCTTTTTGTCCCAATCTTGTCGCCACATCACCAGGATCATGTGCATCCAGACAAACTGCGACTTGACCAAAAATATCCAGCCTACAGCAGCCGATGCCAGGTAAGAATCTAAGGAAACTGAGCATCACACGCAGCCCATATCCATAATCTTAGTTGACGTGTTAGGTGATCTCAGATTCGTACATCTGGATGTCGGAGGAATACGAATAAACCTGAGAGCTCACATGAAAATAGCAGGAAAAAGTCTTGTACTGCTTCGCGCCAGCCTGCGTAGGCTAACATCCAAAGAGAAACAATGGTGACGGGATACGGTGAAGTACAAACATGCCTCGGTTGTTATTAGGTGAAATGAATTCGGCCAACTGGCATTTCTATTATCTTGTATATAAACGCAGAATTTGTAAGGAGAAACCAAATTGTTTCTCGGCTGTTGTAGACTTCCCGTCCTCATCCATTGTCAGCTTGGACAGGAGTCATTCTAATCCGTATTATTAGTCAGTATTGTTGAGTAAAACGCCTTTCCCCATAAGTCGATGGTTTGGGCTTCGAATCCGTTATTATTTTGCTCAAAGTCACTATGCTTTTGAGATATTGAATTTTCTGCCCCCAACTTTAAACTCGCACCAGCGGAATTCGGACGGAGGTGAAAATTATGAGTTATCGCATATTTTATAGTTTGAATGAACGAGGGCATATAGAATTCTGTGTACGCAATTAAGCTGGCCTTACAATCGCCTTTGGTCCAGCACCAAATATGCGGTTGGCCTAAAGATTTTGTCATCTGCCGTTCTCTGTGCTTGATTGCTGGCAGACTGGCTCCGTTTGCACCAAACACACTTGCCATGCTTGTCATAGATGCATCCGAGGTGGAAGTTGAAACGGTTCGGGAACGGAAAGGATGTTCAGTTATTTTCATCTTCCATCTACTCCATACAACACAGAACGGATATTATCAGATCCAGAAGGGGGTTCTGGCCTTTGCGAATACCTATTTGCCTTGAGGTATACGACTACATGCAGAACGTTGGCTCATATCATCTGCCAACAAATATTCTCCATGTGATTTCGTTTTGTAAAGTTTGGTTAAAAGGAATTTTGGGAGAGAGCAAGAGAAAGCCAGTGCAAAAAGGTACACGTGAGCTTTGGATAATCCCAGACGAGTCGAAACCACGGTAGCCGGAGTATGAAGTAATTGTCTGCGTCCAAGCTGAATTAAAAGGTTTGGAAAAAAATGGGACGGGCAGCGGTCTGGTCTTGCTGCCAGCTGCGGGTTGGGAAGCAGTCAATCGTGCGTGTAGTTCAGAAAAGACAATCTCATGTATGCCACAGCCAAACGATATCGAGGTAGTGGCGGATGCCTTTAGTAAATCCGGCTACTTGGGTGTATATAGACAGGTGGACAGGCCGATTTAGCATGTAAATCATCTACGCAAGTGAGTAAAAAGAAAATGAGCCAATATTCAGCGAACAGGCAGTGAACAACAGCAGTAGACGTAACTACGGGAGGAGGTGGGAGAAACAGAGATACACTAGGGATTGACCATATTTACAATAAAAAAAATCGTGGCTTATAGGGTTGAGTCTAAGAGAACAAGCATTTGGAACCCCAGAAATGGTGGGGACCAGGATGCATAGTAGATGGCATATTTTAAGAAAGGAAGAAAGAAAGCTGTGGCAAAATGTGTAAAGTCTCAAGATTACGAAAAAAACAAGAATTGACGTGGGAACGACAAGCAGATTTCGACTAGGGGTAGGGAAGAATGAACCCAAGATGTAGACCTAATCTTGTCTGAAGAGAATCGTTTAGATTCATCAAAATAAGAGTGATGCCACCGAGCAAATCCAACCGTGTGAGCAGACACAATAATGCGGGGTAAGAAATAAAGATGAATATGAAAGTGAGGAGTACTACACGGTTTTGGTGACGATTTTTGGAGTTGGTTGAGGCGTAGGGGAGACAGAAGTGTACGTGTGCAACCCCACTAAGGTTTACGGAACCACATTGATTAATGAGCGAAAGGAATCATTTGTGAAGACGAAAGAGTTGAAGTGCATCCGATATGGAACTGCATGTGTAACGACCGAACGCAGCAGTCCTGCTCCGGATGAAGTCGATCAACCATTCATAGTACGACTAGCCCAAAAGTGAATTTCCCACTTTCCGGATGGCGCCTCGAAACCTCAAAGCGACACGTAGTCCATTTTGATGTGAAATCCACGGGAGAACAAGGTTGCTCCGCAAATTCTACGGCACTAGTCACAAGTTAGACATTATGAACACACTAGCCATACCATTGACAGTGAGCCTCAGTCACTGCCCAGTGGTGGTAAAAAACAAACATTTTGTGTAAGATAAGCGTTTGATGAAGGGGAATTAATAGGAAGTACTGGTCCAGTGGTTCCAGCAAACACGAGATTCTGCACGCTTGATCAGGCCCAACGAACACTTGCCTGAGCTTGACAGCTAAGAATCATTGCAAATTAACTGGATGTCTACAGTCGACCAACGTGAGCGATATAACAAAAGTGAGCTGCAACAAAACAACCCAATTGACCCGTGACCGCACCAAATGTCAGCAAAGCAATCTTAACTGGAGAGCACATGGACAAAACAAAGAAAAGCGAGCAAATATAGCCGGAAATAGAGGATGACCAGAACCATTTGGGAAGGAATAGTCTGGTAACGGGAGAGGAAAGGAGTTTTCAATCAACACAAACGTTGCAACAACACTGAAGAACTGGGTCACGTGGCATGTGCACAGGCTATCCATAGGTTTACTCTCTAGAACATCTCATCTTTTCTGCTTGTATGCCAAATTGACTTCCTGTTTTGTACTGGATCTGACCGAGATCATATCAACAACAACACTGAATCTTGGATTTGTATCTTTGTTCATCACTCGAGTTTCGGATGGGTATTCATTTACTATGTCTCGATTACCTCCGCAGTTTTCGAAGCAATCGGTTATGTGATCCGGCAGTTCATCCTTGTAATTTCGACTGTGTAGAAACAGGAAAAGAACAGAACCGGAAAACTGTACTGATCCTCGTGATTATCTGAATTTGCCGGGGAAAACACTGAAGAATTTCCAATTCACCAAGAGGAAAACAAAACAAGAGCTGCTCACTGTTAGCATTTATGATGCACTTGGAAGATGGACTTGGACGACTGCGAAAATCGCCGCTTGACTTATTCCGCCTCGCATGTCGTTTATCGGTTTACACACAACCGCGGTGACATATACATAGACAAAACAAGAGGGGCGATTTTCACAGTGGACGTTTGAGCACATTCCGGAGTGTTCTATTAAGACGATGGTACAAAATTTTTCTGATAACCAATTCCAGTTTCATTGGCAGCAAGCCACACTGCAGAGGAAACATAAAGTTGACCCAGTATTGTTTTTCAAGCCGAAATTAAGTAACTCCAAGTGGAGCGTGGTTTAGCAGGTCGTGCTCTCCGCCACTATAGCTCATGAAAGATACTGACACAATCAGTTCAACTGCCATGGAAATAACCCCGATTTCCCGTTTGGAATTTTCCGAATTTCTGAGTTTTTTCAGATTATTTTTCCCCAGTAATACCCTGTAAATGTCAGAGTGTTTACGTATGCAGTTGACAACAGTAATTTGAAGTGGATTGCACAAAAAGGATATGGTGTTTCAGATTCTTGAGTTGTAACGTTCGAAAATCCCATACCAGTAGAGTGCGTAATTTCTGAAAGAGTGCGAAAATTTTGTCTATCTCACAAAAATTTTGCATAGCTTTGTTCGGCTGGATTTGGTTTAATTATGCTGGCTGCTTGTTGACACTGGGCTTCGTTTCGGGACACTCGTTCCTCAGGTTTCTCATTTCCTTTGGCTTAGATTGCATATGGCTTTCAAATCTAAAATTGGTCAGATACCACTGGAAATTAAAAAGTTGGTTTCTTGTCAGTTCCCCATTATCTTTTTAAACTTTGAACACACATTCTCGCAGTAAATTAAGCTGATGACCAGTTTTTATGTATTGCAGTTCCTGCACGAAAAAGGTCCTTATAAATCTTGCATCAGCCTAATCGACGCTATATTTTCCACATCTAGTGTAGGCGTGTTAGACGCACCAGATTTAAGTACGACAGTGTGATACATGTACTGTGAGCTGTCATAATGAAGACGTGATGGAATAACGAGAGGATAACTTTCAGCCACCTACTTACAATTCTAGTCACATGACATTCCTTGGGATGCTTTCTTACTATGATCGGCGTTCCAGCACAAAAGACAAACAGCAGTAAGAAATTGTAAGTGGAACGAAGGGGAAACTCATCGCACGAAAAACAACGGTCCGGCAGCTTGGTCTGACTTTCTGGTTTCTTCTTGGCCCTCGTGTGGGGATTAGGCACTTAGGAATTGTCGGATAAACGATGCGGAATGTTTTGGAAATGGAAACTGAATGTAGAGTAGTGGCCTCGACGAACGTGAGGCTTTGCTGGTGCACTTGCTTTACCGGGATTTGCTAACATCAGAAATGGATCGGCCGGAAAGTCTAATTTAAGAAACCACTAGTTGGCGAACAAGCTCGTTTTCAGTGATTCTTACTCATGTCATCACATCAGTATATACTTGGAAAATTTTTTTCTTGGATTAGTGAGATAAAAATATGCGTGGAGAAGAGAGTTGTGTTGTTACATATATAACCTGAATACACAAGAACGTGTTGTGTTAATTGTTTTGTTGTCTAGGATTTGCATAGGGACGGAGGGTGGGCCAGGGGAGTTGAAGCGCAACCACAAATTGTTTCTGAGAGTACAGTGGAGGATTGTGAAGATGGACGCGATAGGTTGGGTAGTGATCAAGAGGTGACACTTTGCCAACCTGGATTGTTGACCTCTGACCTTATACAGGGTCCGGAAAGCTTGCGTCACATTCACGGTGTGGTTAGTCTGTGCTAGATTTCAAATGACAGCGCTTGTCTGAACGCATCCGTGAGCACCANAGCACAGACTAACCACACCGTGAATGTGACGCAAGCTTTCCGGACCCTGTATAAGGTCAGAGGTCAACAATCCAGGTTGGCAAAGTGTCACCTCTTGATCACTACCCAACCTATCGCGTCCATCTTCACAATCCTCCACTGTACTCTCAGAAACAATTTGTGGTTGCGCTTCAACTCCCCTGGCCCACCCTCCGTCCCTATGCAAATCCTAGACAACAAAACAATTAACACAACACGTTCTTGTGTATTCAGGTTATATATGTAACAACACAACTCTCTTCTCCACGCATATTTTTATCTCACTAATCCAAGAAAAAAATTTTCCAAGTATATACTGATGTGATGACATGAGTAAGAATCACTGAAAACGAGCTTGTTCGCGAACTTGTGTTTTCTCAATCTGCTCGGTGGGAATTTTCAAGGAAGTCTAGTTTCTATCGGATTTCCAAAACTGCAATTAAACGCTTGTGATCGCAGTCTTCGACCTTGTGGAAATCACCCGAACTAACGTGATTACTTAATAGATTCTTCAATAAGTCACACGAAACCGTTGCCAGAGTTCTGTGGAATCTCAAGTTCTTCACGAGTGAATGCAATGATCGCTCATCAGCAGTCAGAACAAATACCGTCTGGAACCCAATGTTTGCATCCTCCCGTATATTGCATCATAATTCGAAATCTTCAATCCAAACACCATTCCAGAATGTACCACTATGCAGGTTCAGATGCACAATGTTGAGAAGTGTCATTTTCGACGTCATTTGTAGTATTTATACTTAAAATCACGACGGCTACTGTGATCGATCACAATGAAGCATGGACATGAAACACGTTCTGGAAAATCTAGCGCTTTAGGTTATGCATCTGAAGATCACAGGGAGACCTCGGAAACTGGTAGTCTCGTCAGAGTTTATCCATAGGACATTCGCACATGACAATTAGTCAGGAATGTCATTTACAGAATAACTTTGAGTCCATAAATGTTGTGGAATGTTCGCTGTTTCCTTCATCTTCCTGAGTCGCTAATCTTTGAATTATCGGTCATAACTTCGGACGATAGCCAAGCTTTCACGAACGGTGAGACGTGACTTGCGCATCCAACTAACCCAAATCGTAGACAAGCGGTCACTTCATGACCGTCGTCGACCCAGAGATATTCTGCTAACGATGTCTCTTCCTAATTGATTCACGTGTATCTACTTTGTAAGTAAATGCTGGTCGGATTTCCAGCTTCCATGTTCTGCCTCACAACTACAGCTATTTAGTTTAGGGAGGGGCGGGGGTAAGTAAGCACTGGTGATTCGTGTCCGTGTCACATTAAAGTGATACTATTTTTGATAAAAGTATTACATCTTCCGTAGGAGAATCCGCTCAGCAACTTAGACGGTCTGTGGATATGGGTAAGAAACTATCCATCAGCATTTGCCTATTTCGGTTCAATGCTTCTTCTGTTGATTTAACCCTAGACAGTACTACCCCAACCCTAACCTACCAATCGATGAGAGATTGCCCAACCATATTTCAGCTTTAAAGAAAAAGCACTCACCATGAAAACGTTCATTTTCAACCCAGAACAGTTATCTATATGCGATTTTCCAGTTGCAGATATAGCTGAAAATTTCATTGAGAAACTGGTGCTGATTAATCATGCACAGAGCCTCAGCCAAAGCGCAAAAAGGTCGGGTACGGCCCAACAATGCGCAACGGAATGACGACGCACGTAAGGGCAACGAGGCGTCCACGAAATTAGAAGATACGTTCGTTCGCTTATATTTGCTTGAACAGTAAATTTTCATAAACAAGTATGAGGGATAGTGAGTGGTGGAATACCTTTGGGCCACCGGCATTCGAGACATGCTTGAACTACGCAATCGACTGCAGTCGTGGTCCTCATTGGCTGGTAATCTAGGCAGGCTTCAAAGCAGTAGTAACAGAATCTCATGACACTTGCATACAGAACCACCAAAACCCGCATTTCCTCAGAAATTCCCTATCATATGGCCCTGTTTGCACGAAGGACTTACGAAATAAAACTGCATCTAATTGGTCGTGCTGGTCGGCACGATCCTTTCAATGAATGGAGAGGATTACAAGACCCTGATCGACTTGTGGACGGTTTTAGTTTCGAGTGACCTTGGGATGCGTTCGACAGCTGCGGATACTCGTCATATGTACGGTAGTACGATAATCGAATTGGTGTTATTGCCGATTGTCCTGGCTTCGCTGTGAATTCGAGTGTTGAGGAAGGATTCTTGGTATCCGTTAGCCGTGCATAACTTGACAAATCCAGGTTGATTTTGCTTCCGCAGGTGCTGTATGCTACAATATATGAAAATGTCCAAACCACTGAAGGTGGTGTATTGCGGTTGCTTCAATCAGGAGGCGATTGTCTATATCCAACACTTGTCAACGCAACTCGTCATTGCCTGCCAGATGGCAGTACCGTTATTGGAAACAGTAGTAGTAGTAATAGTAGTAATAGCAAAAACTGCGAATAAGAACTGATAATACGCAATGAAATGACTCTCATCCGAATTATTCAAATAGAGACGACGAAACAACCACGAAAGCTCGGAGATAAATTCATTCGTTCAAATTCATTTCCAAAACATTTTTATATGAAAATACAAAAATCGTGATTAGGATAATATGTTCGGGTCAATTGCACCTGGGGTATGCAAGAGCCTCCCGTTCGTGTTTCTCCACGGTTCTCGTTGCTTGGTTGTATCCACAGTCTGCTGCGGAACCGTATCAGATGGCATAACGCAGCTTGCACTTAAATTCACCTTTCCAGAAATTTCTCAACGATTGGATTGCTTGCCGAACTGATTTTCGAACAGAAACTGGAAATGGAACAGGTAGCATTAACGTAAACAGCAACAGGAGTAGCAATTTGTGGAACCCTTGACTCATATTATCGATCAGGATTTCGTCAAAGTGAACTTTGGGCTCACTCGACTCCACTCGCATAGGATCTGAATGAGATTTTGTTGTTTGTCCACTTGTAAGTCACTCCCGCACAGCTGAGGGCTAGTCTAATCAGATAAAACGACAACCAGAACCGTGGAGATAGACCAAGCTTAAACATACCTCGAATGTCATAGGATCGTAGATATTATATCAGTCTGGATCCACCATATTTATTAAATAGGCGCATAATTTGTAAATAGAATCCAAAGTTTATTCCAGCTGTTGTAAATTCCTTCCTGTCTTCAATTACGTAGTTTGGTTATTTGGAAGTCACTATAGTGCCTACTGGCAATCGGCATCCCGGTGTTATTGCAATTCCAGTTCCAAATACAAATACCACAGGTGTTTATGAAGAACAGTCGCACCGTTCTGATTAGTTTTGACCAATGACTGCCTTATGGTAATTCCACAATCCTGGGGGAGCTCATTGACACGGGAGTAAGTGTAATCACTCCCATTGGCACACCTCAACGCGCATCGGACTAGAATAATAATGTGTAGCGTTGTGTCATGGATCCATGTGTAGTACTGAGATACTCGATGAGCACGTTTTCCGTGAATGTCTCCAGGTTTTGCAACGTTTTACAGTTGGCGAATAACAAGGCGTTCTTCACCAATTTCACCAAGTTCTCTTCTGCACCATTCGAACACGGGTGACGTGGGGCTATACGGTGGTTTCGACATCTAATGCGATCGAAACAGCACTTCAATTTAGTTACACAAAACTGCGAGCCACTGTCAATGATGAGTACTTGTGGAATCCCTTCGTGGCTGGAACATTTTCTCAACATTTGAATCGCAAATGAAGTGGCCCACGTACTTGACAGAAACACATCGAGGCATGTTGAGTAGGAGTCTATCATTACCGATGCATGATATCGATTCAGAAATGGATCACAGAAATCTGCGTGGATATGCTGCTGCGGATGACAGCCTTCTGTCCACGGACTCCAACTGTTCGGTCGGAAATGAAATTTCTGGAGGGATGCCTCGCAATTCTTGGTCGTTTTGACGATGTCCGCATCCATTTCTGGCCAGCACGACAAGTCGGCTTGTGGAATCTCTTTGCCGGGTCGATTTACGATGTTGTAGTTGCATGCTGTCAAAACAATGCTCAATCTTTCGGACGTAACCACCGTAGTCTTGGCGTCAAATTTGTGTGGCTTAATTAGGAATTGAAGAGCTCGGTGATCAACGACGGTCGTATACCTTGGGTCAAACAGGTATTTGCGAATGTCAGAACACCCCACTGGGTCTGGGAATATCCCTTCTGTGCTGCATGGAGTACATGGAAGATGCAAATAACTGGACATTCATTCTGTTCCCGAAATGTTCCACTTTCCGAATTCAGCGTCAGTCTATCGGAAGGCAAGCTGTGAAAGATTCTGTCATACTCATCAGTCCATCGCCACTCGCCTTGATGGAGACCTTCCACTGGGTCACTAGATTGAGTAACAATCTCAATCGTGAATTATACGTTTCTCTGATGTGGCCAAACTGATGACATCATCTTACTCAGTTAGCGCTACATCCAAGTCCGGAACCCCTTGTCTACCGCAGCTTGGGACAGACCAAATGATAAGTGGAGGCCAAACGGGAAATACTTGTAGTCAGTGATTCGTAATCTGGTGACAGTGGAATTTCCAAGTATGCATTGCTCAGGTAGATGTGTATGTTAGCTGGCCTGACTTGTGCATTGGGCTAGATCACGTCCTGAATGTTCCTTGAACGTATCGATTCAGAACTCGCAGTATCGCCAACGAACTGATGTCAAAATCCGCACTATAATTGATGAGTTTTATAAAGAAACTGACTGGAATCGGTCAACAGCTTCAATCTTGGCATATGACCGATATCTTCTTTTGCAATCTCGTTTTTGAACTCGCTGCATTACATTTGAATCGTCGGTAGATTTTCCGAATATGACCAGTATTCCCACACGAGTGGTGTACAGGAAAGTGCATTCAGCATGTGGAACACAGATGGAACTCGTTAGACAAGAATCAACGATTTAGCGGCTTGGTATCCCGTTTTGGTATTCTCTTTGGTATTATCTTTGGTATCCCGTTTTGGTATTCTCTGGCTCCTGATTACGCTGGTGTGGCCTATTGGATAGAAAGAGACTGAGCCCTTT
This sequence comes from Fasciolopsis buskii, assembly GCA_008360955.1. Taxonomy (NCBI): domain Eukaryota; kingdom Metazoa; phylum Platyhelminthes; class Trematoda; order Plagiorchiida; family Fasciolidae; genus Fasciolopsis; species Fasciolopsis buskii. Next base: position 62,023 of record LUCM01003775.1, read on the forward strand.
GAAAAGTGGACAACAGGATGTTCAAGTGTGGATTCAGAGACGCCTTCCCATAATTCATATTCATATTCATATTCATATTCATATTCATATTCATATTCATATTCATATTCATATTCATATTCATATTCATATTCATATTCA
>LUCM01003775.1:63218-90334 GCA_008360955.1 Fasciolopsis buskii
CAGTAGAACATCTTCTGTGACAAGGCTGAAAAGAAATGGAGATAAAGGTCAGCCTTGCCGTACTCGACTGGAGAAGACGAGGAGTGGCGAGGACTTGCCGCAAGCGCTGGTCCGACCTAAGGTTTGCCGGTACATCTCTTTGAGAATCGATACACTTCTCATCTACTCAATTCGTCAACAAACAATACAGAAGTGCAAGCCTATTTGCCAAGTCGAAGGCTGCGTGAATATCCAAGAGCACGATGATCGTTGGCCGTTGGAAGGCAAAACGGTGCTCTAACGGCTATTCGACGGTGAACCTTTGATCGATCCTTCCACGACCAGGAGGAAAACCAGTCTGTTCCGCATGGTTTGCTCTTCATGCGTGTTGTATGATCCGCGAAAACGTCACTGCAGGTTGTGGAGAGGCGAACCATCAACTTCACAGTTCGTTTCGTTCACACCCAATGTTTTCTAACCGTTGGTTTGGATGAGTTTGAACAAATTACGGGAATTTCTCATGGCGACTACATGTTTCTCCTCGGAAGTTCATTACAGTCCCGGGATCTCGTGATCCAAATGGGAGGTTGCACTGAATTCACGTCTCGGTATGAGCCCTGCTTCATTATAATCGCGATTAGCCGGGATGGAGTGGCGTGGGTCAAGAAGGCACGAAGTCTCAACAGAAATCCAGAGTGTCACAATGCAACGTATCGGGCCGCAACACACTAAGGCAAAATCATCGGTATTTTATATTTCGAGATCTATGTACTCTGATACTATTTCGAATTGTTTGGCTTCTGTGTAGATTAAACTTCTTTTTGAATATCTCGTATTCAAATAGAATGTACTTTCTATATCTGAATTCTTTTTCGTACGACGCATTAGACAAGAAAATGTGGCTAACGCTGACTGTCGGTGCTTCGACGCTTTTTCCCATTTTACTTTCTGTTTCATTACACACCACCGACAGTTGGTTGAGTTCTAGTCAATCAATGATCCTTCAGCTCATTACTGAATCACATCTTTGCTGCGGTTTCAGTCTCTCCAAAAGACGCATATTATATTTCACGTTTGCATTTGATGAGGGCATCAACAGTATCTGGGATAGTAACCAGGTCACTTCTACTTTATTACGTGTAATACCTTAATATGTGTTGTGCATCCTGTGTACCGCCAAATTGGCTTGATTGCCTAGGCGGTGGTTCTAGCTGATACGCTTGCTGAGCTTCAGGTCATGCTGGATTTTTGTTTTGGTCCTTTTCAGGTCAATCAGGCAATCCTTTGGAAGATTTCTGCCACAGTTGATGCTATTAACACACCTGCTCTTCTAGAGACATCAGCGTCCGGATACCATGTGACTAAGTTGAAATTGCGTCGAGGAAATTAGAACATTAGCCGGCGGGGCGTAATTCGGTGAGATTTTGACATTGACCAAAGGAGGAGGCAAAAACAGTGCACATAATTTCTGTCACAGATTTCATGTTCAGTACGACCGACTGAAGTTTTGGATGAATGCGAATAGGGTTGACGCGAAAGGGGACAATAAGTTCGTTGCAGTGGGTTAACATTTATGTGACTAAGCCGCTGTTGCTTCGACTGGTTTGCGTGTATACTAGTAGGTAAAGGATTCTCGAGACCTGTAATAGGATATCACCTTACGACTTCAGGGGTAACTAATGTAAAGGGCAGTACGTTAGGAGGCCGAATTACCAGCGGTTGATAGAAAATTTAAAAATATGACTCTAATGATACTGGCAACCTGACGATTGCGTTCCCAATGCAGAAGTTGAATGACAAGACAAAGATTTCGTGAGGGAAGCTAATTTCGGAACCACTTAAGCATACTGCTTTATCTCCAATTCAGTCACCGACTCCTCTATAGTGTAGGCTGAGGGGATGAGTTATCTCATGGTCACCTAGATCTTCGAAGTTGAAAATGTGGTGCCACATGAAAAACATTTGACCGAACGGAAGCTTACACGTTTGCTATATGCGTACTTGAAATAGTAATACGGCATTCACACGCTATCAACAACGCACTGATGCGAATTATCAATACGTACTAAATTGTTCATGATCCAGGGTGTGCAAATGGAGGCAGTGAGAAACTCTCAACAGTCGGGACACACGCTCGGGTTTTACATACAAATCAGCCACGGTTCTCCGTGGCTGAGTGTCTAGTTAGACTAGTGTAAAACTGTACCGGATTGTGTCTTTTGACCTGCAGGTAGGATCATCATAGAAATCGTCATAGTCTATTCACTGCTCTGTTAAAGTTGGAGAAGAAATATCAGTAGCCTAGTTAACAGGCAGCATCTCAAGTGGGCTGGATGATGTTATTGTCTCCAAAAGAGTAATGGTGAACTATTAATTTACACAACACTGATTTCCTCAGCTTGTATTTTTATTCGTGTTTCTTCTCCGAGTAGCTATCATACTCAACAAAAAGTATCCACGACCAAAGTTAACCCAGAATTCGGATATCTTAAAGGCGAGGTATTTTTGAGCGCTACTTATAAATATCTCTCACTTGCCTATCGATTTGATTTTTGCCTGAGTCTGATGGCCTAAGAAATGTCTACTACACGTTATTACATACTAGTAAACTTCATAGGCCTGGTGATAGATTTCAGTTGTCCTTCCGAGTGCCTTGCATTCCGAAGTTGCCTAACCGTGTCAGGCTATAGTGTGTTGATTTTCGCAATTTTTCATGTTATCTTATTTTGATCTCACTTAATCCTGACTGCGGCAAATCTATACTGGTGTTTGATATTCGGTTTGTCAACACGTATTGGGAGAGCTCCAAACACAGAGAATGAAATTGCAGAATATCAAAGGAAAGGTAACAGTAAATGTGGGCTCTATTTTCATGATATTTTTCTTTCTACATGTCAGTCAGACTGAGACATTCGATGATCATCAAGTTTTTGAGCACTGGTTACGATAACGCCGTCACATGGTTTCCACGTAGGCTCGTCACAAAATCACTGAACTTTGTGAGCATGAATAATTTCATCCTGTTGCGACTAGTCAAAAGGTGGCCCCTTATCTTTGCATTCCAATCGCCGAGCTTCGTTAATTCATTCCTGTGTTGCAATTCTAATCCGGTCGATCATTATTCAATCAATATCTTTATGATACGAACCACTATACTATAGTTACCTGCCCTCTAACTCTTTTTCCAATCAAATGTTTATTTCATTGTTCTTTTAAGACTGCCGATTATCTCAAATCCTTCTCACGGATTATCCACCTATATTCTGAATAACGTGGCGCAACACCGCCAACGATGCTGATCATTTCAGCCAGTAACTGTTTCCTACTGATCGCGTAATATTTGTTCCAAATGAATGAGCATCAATCTGACGGTTAGAAAGATCATTCTCAATTACGATTAGAATAGTTCATTTACAATCTAAAAATACTGTATGTGATTGCTGCTGTCTGAATGAAATAGCAACATGGTGTAAAAGACTAAGAATTTCACTCCAGAACACTAAGTGAATAATATTCTTGAGGTTCTGATCGTTGAGCGTGGCGAATAGTGCGTAGAAGTTTCAGTACCATTCGAGTTGATAAGACCAATACGTATTACTAAAATCTTGATTTTGGTATACATTTAGTAAAGCAGAACAAATTGTACCTTTTTTATGTTCAAGCTTACGCAGTTAAAAAACCCAATTACAACTCGCGCGGCGAGCGTCTGGTTGCCGTCGTCCGCCTAAGTGAGTCCCCAGTCTTATACTCGTCGTTGATTGGCTGCTCTTGGTGATGTGGTAGGGTAGAGATGCTGGTCAGTTGCTTTGTTCACCTTCGTCTATTTTTGGTGTGTTGTGGGCTGAATCAGCGGCCGTCTCGACTGGATTGGATTGATTGGCTCTTCGATCGGATCGATAGGTATATGCTGTCCAGGGGAGTGCCAAGCTTCGAGAAATTCCTTCGAATGCTTTGTTCTACCCTGGGCGACTGTCCTTACGTGTTCGGAGTTGAACTTGTGACCTTCCCGGACTTCGTGAACTGAAATTAGAGAGTCGATCATGCCTTTTTGTTGCCATTTGGTGCTCACGGATCCGTGTCCTGAGCGCTGGTCTTCGCAGTCTTCGCAGTCGATTCGATAGACCTTAGTTCGATTCTTGTCAGCTGTCGGTTATTTGGTCTTCGACAGAATCTTCCGTGCGGCTCTTGTTGGTTTGTGCGCCAGTTCAATTCCATAGGACTTGAGTTGTTTTTTTGTCATTTCAGTGACATGCTTGATGTACAGCAAGGTGATTCGTGTTTTGGTGTGTTCGGAGGTCGTCTGTCGGTGCTGATTTTGTTAGCTTAACTCCTTTGTTTGCTGGCAGCCAATAGTAAATACGAAAACTTAAGCTGCTTGTCCTATCTCTAGCCCGCCAAGTATGCCTCTTTTTCTTCTTAAACTGTACTGCTTCTTTCCCAATCATGCCAGATATCTGCTCGTTAGATCATGTTTCACCTGACCACCATAATCAAGTCACTACCCCCTCCTTATTCTACCCCTTTTAAATAATGGTCACCATAAACATGTGATATTAAACAAGACAGCCTGGGTTCTGTTTGCCCATGGAAAATTACGGGACCCATTACATTCCATTAGCCGCATGGCCGTCAGCTTGTCCTCTCTCTCTCTCTCTCTCTCTCTCTCTCTCTCTCTCTCTCTCCTTTCTTCCTGGTTGTCCGCTCTCCCAAATGTTCACAATGAGGCCCCAATGCAAAATTTCCTACCGTCACGGACATCGCAAGAGTCGACGTTGTCTAAGTTCATTTGGTCATTGCTGTATCCTAAACCACCTCCTAAATTGCATCAACAAGGGTTCAATGTGCAAATATGCTCCAAATGAACCTTGCCAAAAATTTCGTTCCTCTCTCGGTATCACTGCGGTCCCCGGAGCAGGTCTGTTGCACCAACCGCTCTTACTCCAATCTGCGAACCGAAATTGAACCGGTCGCATCTGCTGCGCAGATCATGAACCCTTTTTGCCATGGTTATTAACTCCCGTCCTCTGGTTCTGCTTGTGTTTCATTTTGCTAGTGGCAGAAAAGGCAAACATGGTGATACGAATTTGTTGGTATCTCTGCGCATTCGTAGCTTGTTAAATTTGTTAACAATATTAAATTATTCTTCATGCCGCGTTCACAACTTCCTGATGTATAATCTTTGTTCTTGCCTGTGACTCCAGTTCATATTCGAAATCTTTCACAAAAATTGACTCTTGGACGATTTCACAATAATTCAGGATGGACCATACCAAATGTTCCTACGTATATGAACATAAACGCACATTTTTCTTCCGCTTTCATATGGTTGCCACATCAGTCGAATCACTGGTTCTCAGTTTCTAAACTCCTCTTGTCGGTCCGTTTCCTCCGATTCTTATTAATGAATTATTTGATTCCGAAATTATTGAAAATTTATTACTTTATTTTTTCATTATCCCGATAGGTCTCATTTCCCGTCCATTTATGTCCACCCGTTCGGTCCCAAACGAACATCGAGGTCCCAGGCTGCCGGTACAGGTCATTTGAACTTGGCACGCGAATTTTCGCGCCCTTGAGTGCCATTAGACATTATTGTCAATCCCTCCCCACCATATTGTCACACTATTACTTTCTTTTGCAAAATTACTCTGTTTCTACCAACTGAAAGAATTATTTTTATCTCGATAATTCTCTCGTATAATATGATCATGCAAACTGCATGTTTCTCGGCAAACTTCGAGAAATATGCCAACATTATTATTATTGCTATAGTGTCAACAGCCGAACGAAAACCCACCACGTCCTGGCAACTGCCACTGATTGACCTTGACAAATTATTCGGTGAGTCTGAGCCCACCTTATTCACAATTAACCACCGAAATGGTGGCCCCTTCGTTAGCCACGATCCAGGAGCACGCCTGGTGGCATGAATGGAAAATAGATTGCCATGGTTAAACTATCTTTGTAATATCTTTCCACAGATTTATTGTGATCTGCAAAATTTAGCCCGTCTCTGAGATCATCAGTGGCCGATTTGATTATAAGCATGTTGGCAAAACGATTAGGGATTCGAGTCTCAGGTCCGCCGCTCACTTTAGTGGTAGACCGCACCTCACTGTTACCTGGTTTTTTATCACGTCTGACTTTCTGTGGTTTTTGTGCCACTCCAAGTCTCAGAGTTACGGTTTCTATTCGCCCCCTTCCCGTATACTGCGCCCTAGCAACCCTTTCATTGCACTTACACTTCAAGCATATAAAAAACCCTTGGAAGCGAACCTATGGCGTACATAATGCTATTAATAACATCCCATTTTGTTTCAGGTTCTCAGTCACTGTTAAAATCAAAATGTATGTCAATGCAAACTGATGACAGGGCTGTTCACCACATTGCTCATGCGACTGGTTTGCAAGTCATTAATATAGCTGGACTATTCGGAAATTGTCTGTCCGATAAGGATGAAATGACAGGGGGAGATACCCAGCATTCATTTGAGTTTTAGGGAAGGCGAGAGGGACCAATGACAATAGAGCATTCAAATATGGTAGCCCGGTCGCCATGATAAAACCGGTAAAAATTGAAATTGCCCAACTGCATCTATTATGCTTAATCGGTGCAGTACATGCCATTGACAAGAAGTCAGATAAGGCGATTAGAGGACTTGCTTTGTTATTATGGTTGCGAGTTCTCCACGTCATTGCTGAGATCCCCAAGATCAGTGGGAAGCAGGTGTGTATCATTAAAACGTAACAGTATAACCCCGCTACGTGTCTCCGGGGCTTAAATGTCAGCAAACCAATAAGGTCTTTCTGGTTTTAGGTATGCCAATACCATTTCATGGCTTGCTGTTTGCACCCGTAAGAAAACGATGAGAGAAACAACCGTCCTTTGGCCGAACTTCCTCCCCGACCATAGGACTGGCTATTGAATAAACTTTACCATTGAACCATTGATAACCTCCTCACGAGTCCAATCCTAGCACTTTAACAAATGAATATATCGATGATAGAACTGCTTTTGAATATCTGAGGAATCAAATAACATATTTTAAGTAGCGTTAGGACGTAATCCTTTGGTCGATTTCTGGGGGTCGGCTTCTGATGAAATACAAGGTGGGACCAAGTAAATCGACAATCCTTAATTTCACATAATTCAAGAGTCGAGATGTTGACGCAACAAGGAGGGAGGTAGTGTAACTTGTTTCTGCTTACAAAATGATCAAACTTGTAGAGGAGACTGCGCACAACATAATCAAGTTGTGCGATATCGGACACAATATCATACGCTGATCAATAAAAATATGAAAATATGATGGATATCGCCAAATAAAACGCTGAGACTTGATATGGTGAAAAAAAGATTACATGATGGGTAGCGGGCAATTAATGTAGAATTTGATAACGCACTTATGGTTGCGCCATTTTAGAACATCTGGATTACAATTTGTTTGGACGTTTCGGGTTCAAGAATGGCAGCAGCAAAACACAAAACGAAAGCTGCACTGATCGACTTGAGGATTTAGTATTGTCCACTTGCAATCAATCCCTGACAAACACGAATGTTAATATTAGGTTTTTCGCTGTTAGCAGTTCTCCTCATGATAGAAGAGATGCAGAATGTTGTCAAATTAACATTCGTTAACCACATCAACGTTTGCCTTTTCTACTGATAGGGGTTTCATTTTCTTCATTTTCATGACAAAAAATGATCAACGCTAGGTGTACAGCGGCTATACTAACATTTATAACTGAAATTTACAAACTTTTCTGTTCACTGACAACTTCGAAGACTGGATAAATGCACGTGCAACTCACGGAGGATTCGAGTGAGAGCATCATCGGACGTCAACCAAATCACATAGGAAGACAGTCGGACCTTTCGCATATGGATTGTACCGCTTCGAATTACGTTTACTACCATCACCTTTACGATTGGATTTATTCAACAAACGTCCGTATTTGAAAAACAATCTTTCTCATCTAATTCACACAAGCTTCTGATACACAAATCTATGCTTGACAATACAGACATATTTTTTGCGACTCCGTGATGATGAACTCCTAGGTTCGAATCGATAGAAGACTTTTTCACTGATATGTAAATTGTGAATAGGTTGGTAACCAGAGTTGGAAATTTCTAATTTATGCTAATAAAATGAAGAGATAGAGTTTCGTAATTTCTGCCCTTCTTTTCGCTATAATTTCTTTCGCTTTCTCCTTGTAGGATGAGTAGGCAAGTTATCCCCTTTCGACAGTATCATACTTTTCGACTAATGTATATATATATATATATATGTATATATATATATGTACAAATAATAAGGTATACTCTATACATATTAAAAGTCATTTGTCATTTTTCCATCCATAGAGTTCAGCTTTCAGCATTCTGTGGCGGCACTTCTGCAATTAGAAAGGCAGTTGGCTTTCAAAACTAACTAGCATCCGATCCAAACGTCCATCTTTCGCTCTTTCAATTGTGCTGGCTTGCTTTGCCATCTCACTTCTTTTCGTTGTAGTTACTGTTTTTTTGGTGTTATTCTTGTTATTTTCATTCATCTAAGAATGATTTCGGCATAGTTGCCCCAAAGTGCTTTATTCTAGGAAATGTTCTGCCACTAGCTGACTTGATATTTCACTCTCGGATTTTCATAAACGTTTGCCAACATGTCGAATACGGCCTAGGATGCCAACTGATTACAGTCAATCTCGTGATGCCATTTGGTTGTAGTTTTGGTCACTTCAAATTTGGGATGTTTTGCCAAGCAGTTTGCTTCCATGATCGAAAATGTATTGTTCTGCTTTGTCGAATAACCGCATGGTATAACCTACCAAGCAAGGGGACAGGGCGGACACTATGGTGTGACCAGTGCAATTGAGCATAGTACTGAGAAATCATAGCCGATTTGATTTAGTCTGATTGCGCTTCTGTGCGTATACGTATACATATGCGTGTGCATGTTTGTGTGTGCATGTGTGTGTGTGTGTGTGTGTGTGTGACAAAGCCAAACCCAGCTAAATCGGTCCAGTGCCGATCCTTCCACTGAGACGCGTATTTTGGTTTGGTCTTAATTGGTCAAAATTACCCGCATCACTGAGGTCACGTTTAATTTCAGTTTTATTTCTTTGAACGGGTCTCAGCATGGTTGTTTACCGCGAAGTCATTGCAATGCTCATATCGCCATTAGGTGTTACGGCGCAATCTGCTATGGAAACCTTAAATGAATACTGAGTTATCTCGATAGCTAAGGTCAAAATTCAGAACGGGTCGGTGATTATCGCGGTTGATCTTATCCGCCCTAAATGGTCGTTTTGAAAGTTCGTCGAACTGTTTTATATAAACACATTTATGCTGGTAATGTTAGCTGTGTACACACTAAATTAGATTGTTTTGTCTTTCTCAATAAGTTGATTGTTTCCTACAGATGACGCTTGGACAAACCATTGCATGCTGAGGTAGAGTCAAACTGCACCGAGGATTTGTTTCAGTGACAAAGAAAATTCGACTATACTTCGGTGTGTAGTTCCCTGTCTTGCAGCAATAATAACAAATTTGCAACTGCACACCCTTACACATAGAGATAAACAAAAATTTCTACACAACTGTGCTGATTTCAACGGCACGAACAAATGTGAATTGGGCACTGTAGGCTAATTTCTAATCCTTATTTCCAAATTATGGTTTCCTACCTACAAATCAAACGGCTGATTATCTCCTCTGGACAGTTAAAGGAAATAAAAAACATTTTACACGAGAATGATCTCGGTTTCCCTAAAGACATCATAGCACTAATACAAGCAAGGTGGACGAACAGTTGATGTTGGGACCTTGTGCAGCAGCGAAAAGGACCAAGCAGATGAGGAAGGCAGTAAAAGCAAAGCATTCGGTTTACGAAAAATCTTAAATGAATGTTCAGTAAAAAACCTCGGAGATGTTATCAGTGCCATGGGTAGACCGAGCATATAGAAGCACAAGATGAAAATGGTATCAAGAGTATCCGTTATCATCCCTTCAAAGTCCGGTTGCTAAGCGCTTGAAGGTAGGCGGGTACGAAATCAATACAAAACAGGTCCCATATGGAGGTCCGTTTTTCGTCTGTATGGATGTATATCACAGTACAAATATTCAGTTCTATTCACATCGATTTTACAACCACGCAAGAAACCCATTTCGTTTGTTAACGTTTTTGTCGATCTCGTCGTTTCCATCTTCGTCGTCATCGTTGTTGTTGTTGTTGCTCTTGCTGTTATTGTTGTTGGTATTATTATTATTATTATTATTATTATTATTATTATTATTATTATTATTATTATTATTATTATTATTATTATTACCATAGCAATTGTTGCTGTTATTTTTTGCTGTTGTTCCTGATGATATGCCGACTCGGTGCAAATCATCGGAATAAGAAATAGGACATTGCATCTCCAGATGGACTATTCATGAGTAGCCACGTTCACATCTGAGTCCGTTTGAGCGTTTTTCGGATCGTTTCGATCACCGTTTCATTGACTGACAGAATCTCGTGAAAATACCCAGATAACACACAAGGACAATCAGATAAGCGAATCTATCTTCTTCGTAAAAGCGTTGGGCTGAAAATGCTCAATTGATACAGACCATTTTGAAGTTCGCGCTAGTAAATCACAAACACATATGCCAAATTGGACAGAATCGTGAGCACACAATTGCACACTGGCACTTATTTGCGCACGCACACACACACACACACTGCAAGAAAAATGACTAACTACTCATTATTTTGGTGTTCATGTGTGTGGATGAATTGCAGTTGTGTGAAATACAGTCAAATGAATATCAATCTGCATTCGTTTAATCGAAACTGAATGGCTGCCGAGAGCAGGTGGATTGACACCGTGTTTTCATCTACTTGGCAAGCCAATAACGCGAGATAAAAGAAGTAATCGAAACAAATGAACCCAAACCATGGCATTTGCCCAAAGTTTATGCATTTATGTCCAAACTGCAGGAAAAAGTGAAATATTTGATATAGGGATGGATTATAATAACGGCTCGATTCTGAAGGATCCTGAAAGCGCTTCCGTGGTTGCATCTCCGTTCACCATTACAAAACGAGAACAACGAACAAGTGATCCTCTACTCAAAGACCTTCAGCCAGTTGAAATGCAAATAAATAATGTGCACAGCCTAATAAGGATTTGAAATAACAGCAAAATTTTTGGGGGAAGGTTTAGGTTCACAATAAACTTAAGGAGTTCGTTTCAATAACGAGTGTTATATCGGGCTCTCAAGTCGACATTGAAATTCTAGTGGTAACAAATGTTTTTACGCTTTTATCCGGATAGTCATCAGTGGACCTAATACTATTTATGGAACTTATAAGGCAAAAACAAATATTATAATTACGCTATTTGAGTAAGCATGGGTACACTCCGTGCTAGGTGGACGATTTGGGTTAACCCAGGTTGTACTTTTATAGAGGCTGATTTACAGACTACGTATGGATTCCTGAATTCAAAGTTAAATAATGCTTTTTGTCTTCTATGAGCCACATTTAATGACTGGTGGTCAGTTGGATATTCCGTGAATCAGTTAGAATATTTGGCTTCTCTGTTGTCGCTGTGAGTTGTCCACGGAAACGACTCTTCTTATACAGATAGGCATGAGAACCCATCGGTTTTCACAAATGAAATAAAGCAGGATTTTGTGAACTGAGCTCATGCGTGATTTGAGGCAACAAAAATGTCTAATAAATGAGTCACTGTCCTTCTGTTACTGTAAAACAGTAAGTGGAGCTTTCTGATCAGTTGATTTATTAACGAGTCCTGTGGATTCAAATATATCTTCACTTCATCAAACCGTCCCGTTCTGCTTGCTTCGCTAGGTGCATGAACTTGAGAACTTCAACAATAAAACGTTTATTCATGCCCGAGGGGAAGTAATATAACATACAGACATCAAACATCTTTTGCAACAGATCTGAAAAGGTTTGGTGATGGTCATTTTGCCGCATATCCACGATGGGTTGCCGCTACCCAGCCTTTGAAATAAAGGCCTCAGCTTAGGTGGTCAGAGGAGAATTAATTTTACGGTCCAGGCAACACATTCAACACATTCTCAGTTACAGATCGTACTAATTTTCTACCCTACTTACAGTGCTTGCTTTGCTCTCTCATTCACCTTGATAGCACTGAACTCATATTCAACATACTACCATCGGCGATCGGTAACGAGCAACAGAAGACTGTTAATCATCGTTGGCCACTCATGTAGACTCAGACCATATCCCGGTCCGTGATCACCTTTTTGTCCCAATCTTGTCGCCACATCACCAGGATCATGTGCATCCAGACAAACTGCGACTTGACCAAAAATATCCAGCCTACAGCAGCCGATGCCAGGTAAGGATCTAAGGAAACTGAGCATCACACGCAGCCCATATCCATAATTTTAGTTGACGTGTTAGGTGATCTCAGATTCGTACATCTGGATGCCGAAGGACTACGAATCAACCTGAGATTCTGTCAGTCAATGAAATGGTGATGGAAGCGACCCAAAAAACGCTCAAAAGGACTCGGATGTGAACGTTGCTACTCATGAGTAGTCCATCTAGAGATGCAATGTCTCATTTTTTATTCTGATGGTTTGAACCAATTCAGCACATCAGCAGGAACGAAGAAAAATCGATGTGGATAGAACTGAATATTTGTACTGTGATATACATCCATACAGACGAAAAACGGACCTCCATATGGGACCTGTTTTGTATTGATTTCGTACCTGTCTACCTTCAAGCGCTTAGTAACCGGACTTTGAATGTATGATAACGGGCGCTACTGTTACCAGTAAATTGATGGGGACAAACTAAGTCTTATTATTCGGTATACAGTCTACTCGGTGATGTTTGCTCTCTACAGTGTACCGCTCATTTCCAAGGGAATTTGTTTTCTTTGTGCAATATCTATCACTTAGAGTTTTATGCGTTTTCCGGTCGGTTCACAGCGGTTAGCTACCGAATTCCTCTTTTATTGGCACATCTTATCATATATTTGTTATCTGTTCAAAATGTTGTTTCCTAATGTTCTTGGTGTCATATTTGGTATATGAAGTTCCTTAATATACTAGGGAAGACTGTAAATGACCTTCAAATGAATTTTTTGGAAAGTTACACTAACCTAGAGCCGTGAATAAAATAAGTAATGGAAATACACGTTCGAACAATGTCAGCGTAAGTGATTTGTGCGATTGTGTTCCCCGGGTAGCTTCGAATTCACCAGTCAAGTAGATTTTTCTTCAGATCTCAACAAAATTAGCCTAAATGGTCCATTCGTTGGAAATCCGGGTGTTGCCTCGGTCGGTCGGAACTTTGCTGTCCAATTACTTATTGTTTACAAATTCAATAAATAGGTCTACTCTTTCCTAAACTCCCTTACTCTTACTAAAAATACTTCGTTTCAAATGTGACTCGTTGTCAGTGACGCGTACTATCGTAATTAGCTTCAGGCTTTATTCGTTCGATAGAAATCTCCTGATTTCAAATCGGTCGGATTTTTTTCAATTCTTATGAACTGTCGGTTTCATGCATAGCATAGGATGTTCTATTCACATTATAAAATGCTGCATTCTAGACGAACTACAACTGCGTTGATTCACCAACTGAAGAAAAATTCTGGGGAAGAAAACTTACTTCTGATTGTATTCTTCTGATTTGGGATTAACGATTACTTTCGAAGGCAGATTTCAGGTGGTAACCACAGCAACTTAACCAGCGGAATAAGACAAACCGTTTTAGTATCTATTTTTCTTGGTTTCCCGCTTCGTACAGTAACATTCGCAGATTATTTCATCTAGTTCGCAGATGAATTCCGTCGAATGAAGTGTTGAGCAAGGCACCAAAATAATCGAAATTTTATTGATTCATCAATGGATGTACTTGAAAACCGTCTTCTCTTGTCCAAAAAACAAACAGTGAAGAGTACAACTGCAACTAACTTTCAGTAACAGAATATTGATCAAAAAATCGGTCAATGATTAAAGAGATGAACACAATCTATCCGTCTACTTGTTATTGCTTGATTCACAGCTTTCGGACTGACTTACACCACTACGGAATTGGACTAAGTTGTCAAATTACTGAAAAGCTCATAAATTCACATTCTCAACGTGGTTGTGAAACCGACTCCAAATGTGCACTATAATTCCGAATATTTTCCAACCAGCCGATGATAAGGGGACATATTTGTGATCATTTTCTAAGCTAAATTTGATTGTCTTCTCGCTTTCTTACGTATTCCTAAACGTAACACTTTAGTAAGCTTTTTGTGCCTGAATAAATCGGTTCTGTCCCGAATGTGTGAATGGCTGTTACAATTCAATCCCTGTTCAGCCGCCTACCGATCGATTCAGTGTACTCTGACTTCTATCAGCGGACGATAATCATGTGCACTGTAATTTCACGTGTGCTGCTCAATGTGGCAGACCAATCCATTTACCTCACATTTGCATTCCAATGTTTTTGCCTGAACAAGCCATTTGAAAATATGTACATTTAGTAAGTGGGTATATATTAATTTCCAGTTCGGCGGTATCATCATCATCATCATCATCATCATCATCATCATCATCATCATCATCATCATCGTCATCATCGTCGTCATCGTCGTCGTTCGGTCTTAACCAGCAGGGAAAGCTGTACTGATTGCTGCCTTTCTTCCAGAGTTATACATTACTATAGAAAGAATGAATAGGTAAAGGGGACAGAGAGTTGACCTACAGAAGCGAGAGAAGAAAAGAAATGCCATAGTAGCAGTCCAACCCTTCAGACTCAAATTTTACAATGGAAAGAACTTGCTAGCTCATAATACACTCTTACGCGACCATAGGTATGCCACATGTGTGCACGTAAAAAGTCCACGAACTTTTCAGTCATATCCTTTAAATGAAGAGTACTGAATAGAGATGTCGGCTGCCGACTAAGTCGAAGGGTCTTTTCAAGTGGAGGGGAATTACGATTGTATGGCGACAGGGTGTATGATAAATTATGGGTAACTGCCGAGGAGTAAAGCCCCAATGTAGGCAAAATCTGGCCTGCTTTTAGAGGATGTTACTCTCGTAAACCGGTGTCAGACAGCGTAGCATTACCGATTCTAACACCTTAGTAACTACTATAAGTAAACTCATTCTGTGATGACTGCGGTAACTGTGTGTGCTCTTCCTGAAGATGGGTACATTCAGTGTCTTACTTCAGCACAACGGAATACGCATTTCGTTCCAAATATCTTGGAGCAACAGGTAAGAGCTTTTGTCAAATCCTCTCCTCCAGCTTGAAAAGTACTGGGGATGGGAGGTCGTTGAAACCAGTCGATAGCCATTAAGCGTCAGCAAAAATCACGCTGAAACTAGCTCACGGTCCGGTTTGGCATACGCGCATCAGTGAGATTTACAATTTTGGACAGAACCGCGCCAACACCGACTTACTGTGATACGAAAGATCTGACCCAGGCTACTTCTGGCAGTAGGATATCATGTTGCTGTGCGACGCAAATGATGTTGGAAATTCGTGTTGAATAAGAATAAACCATTGTCTGCACGAAATCGGCGAAGCATATACCCATCATATGTACACTGAGGGTGCGTGGTTCAAAAGGCACCTAAACAAGGTGTTGATGCAGTAGTTTTTTTCCGCTTGTACACTGGAATCATCCGCTATCACTACAGTGTGAGAACCCTTGTTCCTGCAAACGAGATTGCCCAATTTGTCATATAGTTTGTCCTTTTGCCTATCGGCGCTGCAATCTGTTGGACAGTAAGTCGAGATGCCAAACAAGGTGTGATTACCACAGTTATCCTTCCCTAAGTAAACTATTCCTTGAAGACTTACGGAGCGTAATCAACAATTAACGGTGTCCAGTCTAAAGGGGTTGGTTCAACCTTGTCATGCAGGACTAATACCATAGTCTGTTGACTCAGCTTAAGCCGCTTCGTCTTCTGATGTCTCCAGCAAATATTCTGACGAGGTGTTGAGCACTTTCAGTTGAATTACATTATTCGAATCGTGAATTCGCGAATCAGTGACGAAGCAGTCATTACCAACCATTGAGTCTATTGTCGGCGCGCTTGTTGACCGGCTTACCTGAGATTACAGACACTGAAGAAGTCCAGATTCAGAGGTTGACGAGGCTTGAGAAAATATGACCAACTAGAGTGAGCATCGCTTGCGACATTATTTATGATGTGCCGTTGAAAAGGTAACAGAGGGGACTTTACGAGTAGGCGGAGTGGACAGAAAGAGACGGTTGGGGACAGGAGACACAAACATATAGTCCTGGGTTTTGATTTCTTTGGACGCTAAGAATGTGAGCAAGGGAGCAAGCTCTATGATACTCAACTAAAACAAAAAGCACAATCAGGTTAAGAAGGCATAAGCGCATCGATACAGTAGTTATTGTATTTGTGATTGTAGCGTGAAAATGTGTGCATCATTCACGTCGCGCAATTTATTAATCCCACCAAAAGCTGTACATATCCTAACTAACCAAAATCACAGACCGTACACAACCAGCTTAAATTGTTCATCTTCCAACTTTTGCTTCAAACCCAGTCGGCCGCCTCTGATATCACTTCATTTTGTTGGTTATCCTTCTCCTCTTTCTCTGGGTGTATTCTTCTTTACCATAAAGGCAACTATAATGGATGAGTCACGTGATCTGTGAAGATACACAAGAGTGTTCACATGTGAAATGTTTTTCTTCTTTATACGGCATTTTTAGCTTAAGAGCTGAACTCGGATCTCTTTTACCCGTCACTCGGAATTGTTTTTTCTTGTCCACTGAAAGACTAGTTTTTGCTGTCTTATTCGTTCCAAATAGCCGCATCTATTTATATATACATATATAAATATATACTTCACTGGCGGTAGATTCACAAGGATTTATAAATCCTTCATCTGGCCTGACGATGTTCCAACTAATAACGGAAAACCTGAAGATGCTACATCTTGTTCACCGGTTGGCACATCGTCAACAGTGCACATTCACTGTGCCCAACTCCTACTACTGAGGCAAATCAAGTAGACAAAATGTACGTGGACTTATAGTTCATCATTTAGAGGAATCAGTCTTTTTGTGTGAAAAGTAATCTGTCGTTGTTCTAAAGATAATTAGAGACAGGTGCCTTGAATCATGTACTGTGGCTGCTCAGTAATCTGAATGACTTAGCTGTTAAGGAAACTGATCGACTGACTCAAATGCTTCCATCTAGGGGTAGGAAGAAGGAGCTCTGGAATACTTCCATATTTCAAAATAATCGGTTCTCCTATATAGTTTTAATCTCAGAATTTTGTTGTCAAATTTATGATATGCAGTAGTTGTTCGCTGAACGGAAAGGCCTCGAATACAAAACTGGTGACTGTATGTCACAGCCGTTCTACTAGGCGATTTCCGTCAAATTTTCTTTTTTCCAGAGAATAACTAACTGTCTTTGTTTGGCTGAATAGCATTCAAAGGTTGGATTCTTAAATTTTTACTTATCATTCTTTGAATGTAAAACTTACCTTGAGAAAGACTACCCACGGTAGTCGAAACGTTGGCGCATTACATCTACCAACCACGCTGTGTTATCAAAATTATATCATTCACAATTAAAACCAATACATGGCGCATCGATTTTTCGATGCACTCCTTACATAATTTGGTCCCTTTCACTTTTTATTCTTATAAATCGTTCAGAAAACTACTGTAATTCAGTTTTCAACCACTTCCAGCAAGAAGGAACGTTTTGCAATAAATTTCTAAAGCGCGAACTGGAGCGGGAACAAATTACTTGGTTTACGCAGATCGATTTCCAAGATGTCTGACAATGTCAATGAGATTTTCTACATGCAGCGAAGCTGACATGTAACCCGCGGATCTAAAACTTGGTTACGTAAAAATGATGCTGATACACTTTGACGGTTAAAGGAAAGATGTGCTCAGAGACGGTCGGGGGTTGGTTACCTGAGAAACCCTGTGACATGTATTGATTAGGATTCTAAAACTATTTGAAAACCCATCACGAAGAGATAGGCTACTACTGTAATTCACTTTCTGATTCCGGTAGAATGCAAATTCTGTCATCTTCACTGACACGATCACGTAGCTCGTAGTAGTAGAACTCCTAACGCACTCGGATCTGTCAACATGTTCTGATTTGACAAGAAAACGGATTAGAACAATCCAGAAGTACCCGAAATTGTCTCATGTTCTAATCAGAAGCAGTCGCGTGAGTCATATTGGTATTTGGCAAATTTTAGTTAGTTTTTCATAGGTTATCATCAATAGCAAATTACCACAAGGGTTCACAGGTGATGTCATTCAGCTGAAGCTTGTGGCCACGATGTCAATTTATGTTTGTGGTACGGTCTGGAAAGTCGGTATGGGATACTTTGGTGTTCACAAATGGGGTGAATCCATCCGGCAAAGTGCACTTAAGATGGATTGGGTGGTTTTCTGCACTTGAAAGATCACCGTCACGAGCACAATGGGGATGGATGAAAATCTCGCATTTGCAACATAAATGCATCTAATCACCTGTGTACAAGAAGCGTTCTGTCTGGCTGCAGTAGAACCGGTGGTTGCAAGCAGGCGGTTGCATTTATGTAGATTACCTTAAACGCATCTTCGTTTGCTTGGTGTTCTGTGTCCGCGAAATGTGCTGCATTTGCAATACTCGGCGGTCTCCTTGTACTCCTTACTCAAGACGGCGTGTGGTTTCTGATTCGTTGTGACAGCTGCCGCGTTGGTTTAGCTGCTAAGTTTGCCGAATGTAATAAAACAAATGCAACCATAAATGGGAAGCAATTTGCAATTCAAACTTGCGGAAACTGCTGATCAAACTAGAAAGTTTGTAGTTACCTTAGCTGCGGGAAATTTTTGTATTGTGACTTTTCACAGGTAATGAATTGTAGATTTTCACGTCTTTCTGCATCCCAAAACTTAGTCGTTGTCAACCTCGCGCAACAGGAAACTTAGTTTCGGACAGAAGAACCACCAGTTGTCTAAAACGCTTTCCCCTCCCACATAAATCTCCTGTCTTTATTAGTAACCATTGTCTTTTTCTAGTGAGACCAAAAGTTTATTTACAATTTTATTTGTAAACGTGCAGTCTACCTCCTGAATCTCTTGCCTTGGGGATTTTTCATTCGAAAATCTTTCTCATCTGGAGTGTCCACTAAGGACTACTGTTTTGTGTTGCTTCTTTCTCAGTCAGTCAATCTTCAGTTGTGTCGGCCACATCAGCAATAGCATGAATTTTGCATTTGACTTACAATGTCCGGTGGAAGCGATTCTCTTGTGCGTCAGGATAGTATGATTTTACTGTTTGAAGTCCCTGAATAGGATAAGGAATAAACCGCACGGGACTCTCAATATGGATGGTGTAAGATACCATCATCATTTGATCAGAGCTGTATTCAGAAGTTTGGCCATATGTTGGCTACGCATTTTCTTGGAAGCCATAAGGGCGGAATTCAATGAAACTCACATAAACCATTTTCTTCAACGAAAAACCCGGGTTGCTATTTTCTTAGGAGTTCCCTAAGATAAATAATATAATATAACACGATACAATGTTTTAAGGTTTACTCAGATGTAAGCAACAACAGAGATCATAAATGTGAAGGCAAGTTTTTCGCTGGCTGTCATGTTCATCACAATAATATGCATTGTCCAGAATGATCGTGATTGTACGTATTTGAAAATGAACTTATGAATCACCGGTTTACCTCTCACTTCTGACCTTGTTTGCTGTTGGTCGAACCAAACACTGCTGATTGATACCATGTGACCTGGGGATTACTTGTAGTTTTGGTCCAACGGTGCGTTCAGAAGTGAAACACTCAAGTGACTAATGGCGTGAAGCGTTGCCAAATGGAAAAAAACTGACCGGGGTTTAACTATCGTTTGCAATGGTCGAGGATTTGATTCAATTTTCAAGGGACTTATCATTCAAATCACTGGTTAAAAAAACACGAGTGCACTGTACGGCTGGTGGGGGAAAAATCACCGGTTGGAAATCAATCAGTAGGCGAGTAAAGGTTTATAATCTGTAAAATCCAGTGAGTTAATGCTGATGTTTGGCAACCTGTTGAGAAGCTGCGTTGTTGGTTTAACAGCTAAGCCATTCGATTCGCAATGGTTTGTATCAGGTTAGAGCTCGATGGGTATGCATTGCCGATGATTCCTGACATGGATTAAACGAGTATACAGTTCATCCATGATATTTTAATAATGAATCGGGCCTTCACACTGCATAATAAGTCCTTGGGAAACATAACCTCGATTTGCACCACGCCAACATATACGTGATTCAAGCAATTTTATATCACATGTCAATGGTTTAGAGCTTGATACCTTGATCATCCCGAAATTTCTCAAATTTTATGGAGTCAAAAAACCACCACGAAAGCTGTTAGGCTATTCTCATGTGGAACTAAAAAGTAGCTTTTTTATGCTACGACTAAGATGACATCATCAATAGAGTCAACCACGCTTGGCTGGTAGTGGTTCCATCCAGGGGAATCAGTTGACCTCATCGATTCCAAAGCATATCACTGACCTCCTCGTTGCTTTGTGCCAGCAGCGAACGTTGTCAGTAGTGTGAAGCACAGTTCCGCCTTGCCTACTTGGTTTCACATTTACGCGTCTGGGAGCGTTCGGCATCATACAGATTACTGTGGTGAGAACCGAAGTCAAGAATGAACCTTACTTTGTCTTTAATATTAATCTAGCGATATATTTTAAATGAGAATAATTTATTTGGATTGAGCTAATCTGTGTTCTGATTTTTTAATTAATCGATAAGTCCTATCCTGTTCAATACAATTGCAGTCGAGCCGTCTTGCTGAGGACATACGTAGTTCCCTGACAGAATTTG
The DNA here is from genome assembly GCA_008360955.1 of Fasciolopsis buskii. NCBI lineage: Eukaryota > Metazoa > Platyhelminthes > Trematoda > Plagiorchiida > Fasciolidae > Fasciolopsis > Fasciolopsis buskii. The sequence goes on from LUCM01003775.1 coordinate 84,088, forward strand.
AACGCAGTTCAATAAGGAAAACAAATGGGCCATCTAAAGAAACGCAGATATTGATTAATTTTAACTCTAATGTATTTTTGATGAGTGCGACATAAAAAAGCGATACGAATGTGAATTCACTATGGTAAACGATGTGCAAGACTGACGGTCATCTTAGATGGATGAGATATGATGAGGTCAAAGTGAGAACCGACGTGAAACTCTGCAGCTCATTGCTTGTGGAATGTCATGACACAACAGATTCCCGCCGCCAAACAAGATGTATTTTTCATGAAATGATTTAGCTTGGGATATAATCATTCAACTCACCATTAAGAAACAATGGAAGAACTGTGTATCTGTTTTATCCTTGTTAGTTCGACGAAATAGCAATTGTCTGCATCGTACCAGTAATAAAAGATTCCAACATGTCAGCCCCCTCGGAAGTACCTGCAGAAGAATCGGTCATGTTCAATGAACGTTTCATTAATATGGCCGAATCGCCCACCTGCAGTAGATTATACGAATAAGAAACAATAGTATCTGCAGCACCCATTTGGTCATAAGTGCTAGTTAAGATTGATCTCCGACCTTTCAATATTTACCGAGCTAAAACTATCGGGGTCGCACCTCAGCTTTTTAGTTCTTTCTTCTGTTAGGTTTTGTGGCATATTGCTTAGTGCAGCAGTCTTCTTACTGACACCATGTGAAAGATTGAGTTGAGCAATACAGTGACCATCAACAGACCCAACAATATTTGCCTATTTCTTTTGAAACCTTCTAGCATTTCTTTGATTGGGTCATGACAAGTATTTCCGAAGCTTTTCTGAAGGATGATCTTCAATTCTAATGGGAACAATTAATAAGTACGATTTTTTCGTCGCAGATCAGTTTCTGCAACGTCAAGGTTTGGGACTTAGATTGGTACTGCGCACTTTGAAATTGTACCTTTGTGGCTATGCCGTCGATCTTTGAATTGGGACAACCGGAATTTCAATATGTTGATAACACCCCTTGAAATAGAATGTTCTAGAACAAACGGGAAAGTTTGTGTACGCAAGACTAGCGCTTTTTTACAGACTTGTCTCTGATTTTTATCATTTAGAGCGTCTTATAAGTTGGATATTTTTTTCACGAACCCGCTTCACTAATACACTAGTGGTAGAAAGTTTAAAATGACCGTGTTCATCTTCTTCTGAATGACTGAGAACATAGAGATCTTGGCTGTACACGATTTGTTCTCATTACTCGTATTCTCTAGCCAGGTATCTCGAACACACTCACAGGGTTAGCGCTTATATGAAAAGATTTGACAGCATCCGTATGTGCAATGAGCGGAAATGAAGGAAAAACTCGTAAGCTCAGTCAAGCCAATCAACACCATGCTGCAATTACACACGCTAAACCAAATTAGTGGCACACAGTCCGCTCGCCGCATCTCCTTGGATCAATATAGCACATTCCAAAGCTGGGCAGGCAAGCCCCTAACTGAATTCCAGTAGACCATCGGAAATTGACTTCGTTTATTAGATCCGGAGAAGAGCTTCGTCGTTACTTCTGCTTAGTACGGATTTCGTATCCAAGGCCAAAATAGCACCTGTTTGGCTTTCAGAGACCGGAAAGTTGTTACTATTTTACAGAGTCTAGTTCTGAAGTACTCATCGTCGTCGTAATATTCTGTCACGTGGAAGGTCATAAATAATATCCATTTCCATCGCGGGAGTCAATATCTGATTGTGGTTTGTGAGCCACCAGATGTCAAAGACCACAACAGCAAGGTGTTGCTTCGTGCGCAAATAGTATGAATCAACACAATGGCAGCCCGTATGTATGACTGAATCGTGAGCAGACTGAAAGGTCAACCGGATTCGTTCACTTATTAACCAGCAATAGCTTTGGTCTGATTTCTTTTGTTATCAGATAGAATCGTTTAGTTTCATAACAACAAGACTTAGAAACAGGAAAAACAGACAAAAATTATAGATGGGAATAGGTTCAAGTCACTTAAGAAAAGCGCAACTCCGAACGCAATCCATCTACTGAATGCAAACATTTTCTAGCCTATCCAACCGTGGTACGGTCCTGAAGACCAGACACACATCAAATACACTTTATTCGATTGTTCTCATTCGCTTACATCATCATTTTCTTTTTCGATTCATGGATTGGCCACCAATATCCATTCTGCGGTTACCATCTGATTTTACGAATATCAGTGTTATCAGTTGCATACACATTTGAGCGTGTAAACTGAATTCCGTAGTCTATAAAAATGTAGTGAAATCGTATATCTAATCCCAGGATTAGTGGGATGAAATTTTCATTCTCTGCCATTAACACACAAACATCGATAGATTGCTCATCTTCTGTTCCCAGTGATCGTCGTACTTAGAGGGGCAGGTCCAACTATTGTCCTGCGTACCCATATTTTGTGGATATTGTCACAGTACCACAAAAGTGACGAAATGCTTAAAGTTCAATGAGCTTGGTGTACATCCGATGATATTTCACCCAAAACACGACCACTCATTGCAACGCAAACCCATGAATCACAGAAACTATTGACTATGTGGCACTTTTCCCCCGGGAAAATGAGGTTCATTTTCAAGCCAGTATCTCATACAATAGGGTTGGTAAACAAACTTCAAACTTCACCTCAGTGTCTTCGAGTATTCCAAAGCACAGCGCAGTGGTTTATCACTAGAATCGCATTTGATCCATTGAAAGTGCGAATGGATAAAAAGTTGGTCTGAGAGTCACAGTAATTTTATCTTTATCTTTTTGTTTTACTTACTTTATTAATGAAACAACAACGTACATCAATTTTCAGGAAGGGGGCCGCGGCCAGCAGAGGGCTGCCAAGTGGGGAAAGTCGACCGGCGGTGGCAAGATCCGAACCCACGACCTTCATGCCCAAACGCCACGACCTTATCCGTCCGGCCACCGCCGCCGGGAGTTTTCCGTCTACCAGGTAAAGCCAACCTTCAGGAAGAGGACAGAACATTCGAAAGTAAAGGGATCTGTTGTCATTAGTAAGATTCCCCTGAGGATGGATGGAAGAAATTCCCCTGGGAACACACGACCGGTCTCGCGATTATTAATACTCGTCAGATAGATATCTATCTGAAATTGTAGCGAGTCTGATCGACAAAGAAAGCCGAAAAATTGTGTGATTTTAATCAGACGTCATCCATTCGCATTTTCAATAATTCAAATGAGAATCCAGGGAGAAACTAATTAAGAGGTGCGCACGTGTTGAAATGGTTGAGCAGTAGAACGTAAAATTTCCAAATCCAGTACTAAATGAAATCAACATTTCAGAATGTGTTTTTGTCTCCCAAGTCGGGATTGGACATGGTGATGTAAGAAAGTTTATGTAAGCGAAAAAACAGCATGGGGCAAAGTGACATTTGGAACTAGCGGAGGGGTACAACAATTCTTTTAGGCATAGTTGCACGATTTCGTCAGACATGATTTCGTTTGCAAATTGTACTCACGCATCGGCACCTGTTTCACAAGTGGCGCATACTGGGACAGACGAATTCGGGGAAAGCTGGTTGGGTAACTAAGGCTTAGTTAGTTTTCAGAAGAATGGACAAGACCACCGAACAGCAGTGAAACCATATCGATGAATATACTGGGCCAAAAAACCAGTACCACTGACAGACCACAGCAAAACAAACTCAATTGATGTCTGATCATCTCGATGAAATGTAACGGTATATAAGATAAAAATTCGAAGTTGGTAAGTTGGTACTTCTCGTAAGAGTAGTGGTCTGATAGCTGAGAGATTGAAACTATTCCGCAAGTGCATTACCGTTTCCGCGGTTGACACCGCCGATCGGATATACGTACTCAGTAATTAGGCAATCTTTTTTTCTCGTAGCAACCGGATTTGATGTAATTGGGATGAGGATGAACTAAAATTCTACTTGCTAATCACATTGGGAATTTGCCGAAATTTTTTAGATGTTTAATTAGCCAGGTAACCAGTTTAAATTCAGCATCATAAAATAGTCTGCCAAATGATTTCCTAACCGGACTGGGTGGTTTACGGAATATCAGCATTGTGTGAGCTGGATATGCTTTTGCAACATTTTCCAAACACGAGCTTGGCATTTCTGATCTTTAAACGGTGCCATTCATGCATTCCGTCTGTAAATGATGGCAAAGTGAAGTTATATAACGTTATTTTATTACAAACTTGGACTTTTTTCCAATACGAGTGAATGCGCATTCCAATAGAACCGATTAATTTTCCGCCCGTCTCTGCTGTTAACCATAAACTAATGGTCTTTTCAAGGTAATGCAGTGCTGGTCATTATATATATATATATACCTATTATTGACTTTATTCTTACTTGTACGCATCATGGTGCGCTTCATATCGGTCGCATATTTCCATTGAATTTTAAAAGATGCCTAATGCTGCACCATTAAATGAAATACTTAGTGTACTACAATTGCCATTCTGAGTGATTTTCTCACCTGCTACGGAAGCGCAGCTTTTTGCCACTACCCACAATGTGCAAAAAATCGATCAAGTTCAGGAACCATGTCACTGTGAGCTAATCAAGCATGCAATCAATACTTCCTCCACACATCCGACATCGAACACGATAAAGGGGCATCAGCTCTTATCTGTCCTGAATCAGTTTGACTGGTTGATTTGACGCGCGGATGGATGGATGAATATATATATATATATGTATATGTAAATATGTATATATTGTGTGTGTTTGCGCTTGCGTTGTGAATTGTGCTGGTTAGAACGCGTCTGGAGCGCTTTGTGTATCTACTTGCGTAGGCTGATTTGGAAGTGACGGAACATTGCTCGTTGGATGTGGAAAACTTGTGCTTAATTTAGCTGGTGGGTGCATTCTAAGTACGACTTTTTCAGTGTGACATTTATCATGGGAACAGACCGACAGAACCAAGAAATTAATTGTCGTTAGCTGTAGTTTTGTTCGAGCTCAGTCAACAACTTTCTGAAGATCCGCTCATCCTGAACTTTCGACAATAGTGTTTTTGCCGTTCAAAAGCTGTTTACCGATGTCAGAATCTTACACAATAGTTCAAAAGCCTTGTGCTGCAGTGCGACAGTTTACAAATGCAGTCTACGGGTCGTTCGTTGAAGTACGAGTGCCTTCCGTCACTGTTTCCGCATAGTTTAGGTATAACTGGAACAGATTTGGACATTAGTGGAATATGTTCACGTCTAGTATTTGTAGAATGGGATGGACAAAGGTTTATATTTTTGTGGTTCACCAACGAGTACATGAATCGCTGCATGAGAATGCTTTAAATAGATCCGGACAAGGTTGGCGGATGGGACTGTTTTATTTGACCCATAGAATCTTGTCTTTCTAAATTCTGATGACTCAAATCCGCGATGGTGACCAAAAACTGTGTCGTTTTCGGGTTAGTTTAGGAAACTGTCGAATGAGTTTGAATCTAAACGCTGGCTGGTTCAATTGCCCGTCCCTCACCAACTGCACATTCTCGCTGATTTATCATCGCCTCTATATCGGCCGACGTGGAGAAAATTGCGAACGTAGATGTGAAATTCATTTCTGACAGCAATTACCTTCTACTCAAAGTCGACCTACAATTCCAAGTACACAGAAGGCATTAGGAAGTGCCTCCTTCACTAGACTGGATTAGAAACCCACCATAGCAAAGTCTTTTGAACATTGATCATGTAGCATTTGCCAGGATTCATTTTTGTAACATTCCACATGAATAACAAGTTGAAAAATTTCAGTTACTTAAATATTCTGATTAACTTGTGGAATTTGTCCAGCTATATCTTTCTTTCGGTGTTGCCAATGTATATATATATACCCTTGTGAGCCGCTCACTTTAACTTAAGCCAGGGCACGCCATCCAGTAGCAATGAGTGGAGCCGGAATTTTACGACTATCTCATTGGTATCTTACATCAAAACAGCCTAAATTGTACAAAATCCATGTGTTGACCGGGTAATTGCCGACGTGATAGATCAATGCATACACTCCAAATAAACACACAATACTCAATTAGTTGTCTAGTCCCGAGGATCATGAGGACGTTGAATATTGAAAGACTGGTTACAATTTAACCCAATCATTTTCATCATACGATGAGGTCAAACGTTTCAGCAGAATGCACAGATGGCTGGAACTAGGCTTTCGTTTTTGCCTCGGACATCCAAACAGTCGATAAACTGTGCCAAGAAAGATCCACTTGGGGCACTTCAGCTGAGCATTCCACTGAGGAACCTAACTCT